>OZ010716.1:31291310-31426310 GCA_963932345.1 Ophion ventricosus
TAATTAAATATAAATGGAAAATAATATAATCGAATTGCATTATTTTTCATTTTTCTCCAAGACTGTACGTCAGGCAAGACTCAATGGAACGAAATAAAAAAAAATCAATCAAATATTATGCCCGGAGTTCAATCCAAGTACCACGATCGACATCCATGGGTAGCACCGAAACGTTACTCGAGTCGACTAAAAATTCCTCCCATATCCACAGCGAGGCGCGGAACGCTTCGAGCTAGAAACAAATCGTACGTGGAGAACTCGAGTATACATCACGTATGACCGATAAGCCACTTATATGGACAACATTCGCTAGCACTTATTTTATTCCCTTCGCTGTTGGAGGCGCGTATCGCACGGCTTCACCGCTCGTGACGATATGAATGAAAAGCGCCGCGTGTCGTACAATCGTCTGGAACTGCCGCGATTATCGAGTTTAGTCGATGCGACGTATACGATCGCGAATAAGGCGTCCGAATTATTTTGGCTCTCTGCGAGTATCGTGATACGCTGAGTAAATTTTACGTGGCAAAGTAAAAATTTCAAAACAAAAAAAAAGCAAACAAATAAATTGCTAATGTTCGAATTATTTTGCAAAAATTTCACCAAGTCCATACGATGAGAAATTTCATTCTTGGACTCAGAGTAAAATCAGAGATGAGAACATTTTTTATTAGACTTTATAGCATAGGGTCTGAACTTTAATTTGCAACAACGATTTCGTAAAAGTACCAAACATTTGCCGAGTTTTGACGATTTTTATGAAACGGTGCGAGTCGTATCTCAAAATGAAAGCGTCCGATTCACTTCAAATTCGGGCAGAGCATAGCGTATAACATTTTCTATCGTATGACCGCATGGTTTTTTAATATATTCATTCATTTTCTAATAAACAAATGATTAAATTTGTTTTTGTTGGTCGAAAATCGAACTTCTTTTTAACGCTTGGGATTTCCGTAATTTTTTAAATTTCAAACAAGTATCCCCTTCATACGAAAGTTCTATTATTATACTAAAAGTAAATTTTTTTATTTTTTATTTCAGATGAACCTAATTGCCAAAGGCACCTGCACCGATTGGCCACACAGCAACGGCGGTACTTTCTTTAAACAACAATAACTTCATTGTTTATCACTATTTCGCAGTAAAAAAAAAGCTCAATCTTTGCAAGACTATGCATTAATTCTACGTGAAATTCTGACCTCGTCATCCGAATATTGTCAAGAGAAAAAAAAATATTAAAAATCGACCTGTCATTTTGGCTCTGAAGATTACGCAGGCCCGTTCATAATTACGAAATTATTATCGTCGCATATACAAATACTTTCGTAACGCAGTATATGCCTCGAGTCGAAAAATCGAAAGATTGTGGATTGGCCGACTGGCAAGGTCTGGGGAGTGGGAAAATACCGCGGGTGCATCGTCCTCGAGGAGAAAGTTTGTTGCGGCATCGTATAATGTATACGCGAGCTCCGCTGTAGCAATCGCAATTCTATAACCCAGGCCTCCACGAGGGAGTCTACTAATTCTTTTTTCTACACCTATACACACACACACACACTCGCACTTGCCAATATAAAATGAAAAATAATATTAAAATATGAATATAAATATAACTACATGGGTATCCCTGAATGAACAAATTATAACTAACAAATATAAAAATACAATCAAGATTATTAAAGAAATGAATTAATTAAAAATAAATGTTATATATACGCGTGCGCGTATAAATATCTATACGTGAGGGAGAGGATGATGAGAACCACCCAGGCCTGGGATAAGATTCAATTGGGATTGAATACAGCTTTTTCGAGCCTACGCGCGAGAGCGCGAGCCTCTTATGCGCTCCGCTCTGCGAAGAGTCGTTGTGCAACGTTCCCGAGCGAATAACAAACTCTAAGCCTTTTGATACAGCGGTTGTGTATCCTTTCCGGGGGACCTCGTAACCGACGGCAAAACGTTTTCACTGTGGAAACCGCGTCCGTACGAAAAAAAAATATTGTTGTCAAAAATGCAATGTGACTTGGTTGTTTTCTTAACTTTGAGCACGATGAGAAGGAAACAAAAAAAAGTATCCCATGTTTCAGAGATATCGTCACGTTTGGGAAATTGAAGGGTGACACTGGGAGAGAACAAGAGGGAGCGATATATAGTTAGATAGGTAGATAGGTAGATAGATGGATGGAGGCAGAGAAAGAGTGGGGGAGAGAAACAGACGGACAGACAATGCATGCAATTTTAATGTGTATCAACCAACTCCCACAAAGTTGAGAGCTCTCGCAAACGAAAGCACGGGGCGAGAATTATCCTTCACCTCTCCAGCGATTGCACGTACTTGTTATAATTTATCTATTTTACTATTATTTATTATTATTATCTTTATTCACATTATCCATCTAAACAAACGTGGATTTTGCCATAGGGCGAAATCCACGGTGCGTGGAGCGTTGGAAATTCGAACAAAGGATAATGCGATTGTCTATATATATAATATACCTGCAAAGTTACCTATCGCCCGCAGCAGCGAGAGGCAGGATCTGTAAAGACGATTGAAACGTTCACCTGCTCTCGCTTGCTGTTACTGGCGGTGGTCATCGATATATATATATTAATACAATATCGATATATATTTAAAGAAAGTTTTTCTTCTTTTCATAGAAAGAAGAAAATAAAATTACTAAATTTTCAATTAAAAAAAATTACATTTTTTCTTTTTATAGTAAAAATAAAATAAAAAAAACTATTCCTCCTTTACAATAGCGACAAAATATTTACGATCGTATCGATTCGTTGATCGTCGTTAATTTAGAATCGATTGCTTTCTATCGATTCTAAATTAATCAAAGAATTCCATCGATTGACTCCTTTCAACTCGTAGAACGAATGGATTCGATAAGTGGACAAAATAATTGCAAAGTGGCAAATCCCGAGGGTCTTGTCGTCAGTGAGAACCTATGTTAATCGTTTCACCGCGGCCGCAGAAATATAGGAAGCTCTCGGAATGCCGATTTGGCAATTTTTTCTTTTTTTTGTTGCGATTTGCGAACGTTGCTAAAAAAGAAGCTTCGCGAGCATTGAAGATGATGACGCGTGTCATTTGCGGCGGTGGTGTCACGAGCGGCATTGACAATTGCACAGGACTTTGACGACACACGTTGGACGTGCTAAAGTTACTAATTGGGATATTCGTTTTGACCTCTGAACCATTTAAGAAAATACATATATTTTGGACTTTATTAGTGCCCACACTTCGTGGTGATCAGCAAATCGTTATCCAGATGCGACTGATCGTTTCGGAGGGAACAACATTAATTTTCCTCTTCTCACGAGGCGACTACAAGCTCTTACGTCTATACTTATTTTAGAAACCTGTGTTCCGCATATACCCCCCTTCCCGCCCGCGCCCCTAGCCCATTGGTAAGTGATTGCGGAGTACAGGAGTTTACTTTGAGCCCGTTCGTTGCCCTCGACTCTTGCAACCACGTGTGTGTGTGTGTCAGTGTATGTGTGCGCGCCTATACAGAATAGTTATCGCCCAAGTGAGCTAGACTGAAGATATGTATATATATATACATATATATATACACCGCATGAAATATAATGAAAAATATGCATTTTTATACCTATTAAACAATTCAAATATTGATTTATTTATTCAGAAATATAATTCTGAATTACATTTCTATTTATCTGAATTATTTGACATACGTGTATATATGGATATAGACACACAGGAAATGTTCTCACATCAAGTGAAATTTTGTCTCCAAATGTTGCTATTAATATTTTTTTTAGATTTGATAAGCCAACGAGTTCTACAATGTAATGAAGAGTACAATTAGTTTTGAGATATACTTGATCGACAAAACAGTAACGATAATACATATATATTTATTTATAATAGTTTTATTTATTTGAATGTATCGATATTTATGTACTTGTTCATATGTTCTTTTTAATATCATTTTAATATCCCAATTTGGGATCACAAATATCCCACCGATTATTAATATGTAAAAATTAAGAAAAAAACGAAAAAATCTACGCGAGCAATACCGCCACGATATTACGTATAGCGAGGAGAATAGTGAAAAGAGGCGAAATGTACACGTGAAGTGAGAGCTTTGGCTGGTTGAACGCGCTCGACCGGCTGGAAGAGGTGAGTGAAAGTTCTAAACGCCCGCGACCGCAGCCACCGACGCTTATAAACTTCGTATACCTCTGGTTTGTAAGTGTACAGGTTGATTCGGAACGAGCACTCGAACTTGCTGTTTCGTTTCTTTGTGCATTGCGATGAGTTTTAGCGATAGAAAAAAAAACAGCTTCAGATTGATGATCGATGCTCCGGTGCTTGATTTAGATGCAAGAGTCTCGGTGTACGAAAGTTTTTTTTTTAAATTCAATATAACAAAGAGACAATGGTAAAAGGATAATTGCAGTATCGGTTTTGATGGGAAACAACTTTATTGGGTTTTCATCGATATTTATTATTATGTTGTTACACGATAAATGTAAATGTAAACCGAACAACTGTCATTTTTTATCGTCGACCGTGAGACTTTATTGCTTTGTTTGGGTTTCGATAACTAAAATATTTATATAAAAAAGTGAAGAAACGAGAAATCAACCCAAAAAAAATGAAATTCTGTTTGAGCTTCTTTGAATTTCCATACCAAAAATAAATATTAAAAAAAATAGTTTAACTTGAAAAAAAAATCATCAATCTTCATCGTCGAAACTTTGACGATAAATTCTGAATCAGCCTGTAGGCACGTTGGTGGTCCGCGATCCCGGAAATAGACGAGCCGATCAACGCTCATACTTTATAAAATAGCCCGACGGTATTCCGTGGTGGCGGGCGGCTGATCGGTCTGGTGAAAAACAAGAATGAGTATATTCAGAAAAAAAAGAGAAAAAAACACAATAGCAACTAGAAAAAGGTAAGAGAAAACAGCGGAGAAACGAAAATACGTGAGCACCGAACCCGTTCCGCCGGTTGCTCTTACGCTCATTCGAGCCAACTAACGGTCCAGAACCGTATAATAACGTAGACTTGTGGCGGCGCAAGTAAAGCGTGCGCGAGGCAAGGATCGTCATGAGCCTTACTCAAGGTACCGCTACCTATTCACTATACGCTGAAGTATTTCAACTACGCTTCCATAACTGTCCCACTCATCCTGCACACGTGGACACGCGTACGGGTAACCCCCCCTCCCAACGTGTATACCATTAATCTACACGACGGTAAAAATCTCTTCATCATTGAAACGTAATAAAAATTCATTTTGTTTGAATCGCCTGATTTTTTTGTTCTCGTCGATTTGGACTACGACAATTACGCGACGTTTTTTTTAGGATCCTTATCTTTAGTGACTTAAGACCTAGAATTTATATCAATTGATGTAAAGGAAAATTGGTAAAAACAAATTAAGCAGGATATTTATAAAAATTAATTTATGGGACACGACGTACTGATAGCCAATATTACTCAGATGTAACGAGTTCATATAAATCTCTTCCTCAAATATATATATATATATATATATATAAATAAAAAAATAACTGCAGTGACAATGTCCGAACGAATGTTTTTATTTCATTTTCATCCCTATTTATAACTATGTCGTTATCCAATTTTCATTTAATCATCTATTATATTGATATATAATTATAATATTATATAATATGTATACACGAACATATATACACATTCTTTTCCCATGTAGTAATTTTATAATGTGTAGGGCTTCGTCGACTTACTCACTTTACCGCTATCCAGCGGCTCGAGAGAGCTGACAACTCTCAGTGTCGTCCCCCATAAATCCACATTCTATGTGGGACTCTCTCTCTCTCTCTTCCTCCTGCACACAGAATCGTGCTGTTTTCTCTCTCCCCATTATCCCCTTCACTCTTTCTTTCTCTCTTTCTCTATCTTCCTACCTTCTCCCTTTCGCTATCACTCCTACTCTCTCCCCGACTGTTGATCGTGCATTGTTTAGGAGGGGGGGACTACGTATATACGTGCGTAGAACACACACCCGCTGTTCTCTCTTATCCGCGTCTCGTTCAACGTTTTCCCTTTCTCTACCCCCCTGCGTTCACGCACTCGTCACTTCCCGCTCTCCCTAACATCATCGCAGTCACACGTTCACGTATCTCAATGATATTACAAAATTGCAGTGTCCATATCAATAAAATTCGTGATCGTCTTTTGAGACTAAAATGAACCTGATAGGGTTGGAATACGCTCGTCCGTTTGAAAATCAGGACAAGATATTAATAAAATATTTAGTGAATATTATATACATATATATGATATTAGCCAATTATTTAACATACATGTATATATAAAAATCTCCATTCGAATCGCGTCCGGAGCCTTGAGCCTGGACACTTCTCCCATCGACGCTGCTTGAAACCGTATCCGCGTCCGAGAGTAAAAGCGATTGCGAGATCGTTCCCCATTTCGCGAATGCAGTTCGAAAGGCCAATAAATATATATGCGGACGCGAGATTTTCTCGGGACCTCGTGAAATTCTCAGCTTGTCGCAAGGGAGGAAAGGGGTGGGAGTATTATTCAAACTTTTCGTACAACAGAAGTGCAGAAGAAGAGAGGTAAAAGCGAGAAATCGCGTTAAGAGTTTCGCGCCAGCGAGGGGCGACGGAGGCGGCTTAAAGGACCGCGTTGGAGGGGGGCAGCGAATTTGGCGCGCGAGAGCGAGAGAGACGAAGCGACGGCGATACCAGCGGAGTGGGGATGCGGGAGAACGCGGGGTAGAGTCGGCGCGTGCGCGCCCGCGAGCGAGCGAGAGACAGCGATAGCAGAGTCGCGCGTAAGCGAAGCTCGGCCGCGGTCTCTCGGCGGAGGGGGGAAGCGCGCCGGCGCGCAAGAGTGGGAGAGCAACAGAGAGACGAGTAGAGCCGAGAGTGGGAGAGAGACGGAGAGGCGCGCTCGGTGTCATTGCCTCGACGCTCAGGGCGGCCAGTGACTCCATCACTGACCTAGTGCCGAGAATTGCCGAGGTGCGCCGTAACTCGACGAACGGGAGGACGTCGACCCTGCGGGAGCTAGCGAGCAGCCAGCGATGCTGCCGGCCTCCACTGGTGGCGTGCGCGCGCGCCCATACGATACACGTATACTCCTACCTACTAAGCACACCCATATATATATATATATAGAGAGAGAGAGAGAGAGAGAAAGAAAACGAGCGCGCGGCATACGAGGCCGAGAAAGAGGAAAAGCTCTCGAGTTCCACGCACACTCTGATACACGCGATGGCCCGTAGATGAGCAAAAACGCGTCATCGCGAACGCGCGACGAGGACGATCCACGATTCCGGCATCATCATTCGCTCGGTCGCTCCCTCCGAGCGCGGAGCCACACGACCCAACCAATCGCTCGATTATTTCCCTCCGCCCGCGCGCGTCCGAGACGGCACAGTCATTGGACGTCGCACGATCGCGCACATGGAATAAAGCACAGCGAGCTATCGGCTCACTCCCGACCGAGAAAAAATACTCGCTCTCTCGTTGGAAAAAAAAATTAAACTCAGCGTTCTTGCGTGCAGTCGAAACGGAAGAAATTACCGAGGCCCGCTGATATTATGTTCGTCGCGAAAATACGATTATTAGGCATCACGCGCGGAAACGAGAGTTTTCTGAACCGGATATATGCGCTATAGCGGAAGAGAACTTTCAGCGCGCATAGAGGAAAGACAATTTGAGAGACTGGATGCTCGAACAATAACGTTCAGAATTTTCATCCGGCTGCAGGGATTAGAGAAAAATGGGGAACGTGGGAAGAAGAGAGTTTTCGGGATTTTTTCAATAAAATTTATGCTTAACTATACATACACAGGGTGGCAGAATAGTAACGTTCGTAAGAATCTAGATGCCTTGTATACGTATCCGAATACCCCCACTTATTTTTTACGATCTTTTTTACTTTTCGGAAAAAACATTTAAACATTTTTTTCCGAATTTTCCTGTAAGCTGGGTTTCTATTTTTTTTTCTTTCGTGTACGTACTTGCCTCTTGGAAGTTTTTAGAAGCGGTTGAGAGTCATTTGGACTGGTATACACGCACAGATATAAAAAGCGGACAGAAGAGTCGAACATTTCTTTCTACCATATTTACTATACTTCGAGTCCAATGGAAATTTTTCTGCAGATTACGTGTATTGTAGAATTTTTGTCGGAGGCCCAAAATTACATCGGGTAAACACAATATATACATATATACAGTGTGTCTCGTATATCTTGAGACATCGAAATAATTCAAGAAGTAAATGCAAAAATCCCGAGACATTATCGCGTATATTCTAACGAGGAATAAAATGGCGCGATAACTTTTTTTTACTTTATCGACGTTTCCAATGTGATTGTAAATTCAACTTGTCAAAAATTCGAAATCTACTTTTTTCATTCCAAGTTCATGCAGGCTCCTTGATACTTTTTTTCTTCCATGCGACTTTTCTGCAACCGACTTTCTACCCTTTTTGCGAACTTTAATTCGAGGAAACGGAAACGCGAGGTGAATCATATCGGTGATAGTGCGAGCGGAACGAGAATACCGGAGAATAAGTAACTTTACTCCGGATCGCCGTAAGGAGTAACAGCGGCATTGACGGTTGAGTCAATTGGCGAGAAACGCTCGCGATATAACTCGGGCAATTTTCACTCGGAGATCGAACGTATCGCGAGTAGCTGTCGGTGCGAAAGTTTTTTTTTTCTCTTCCGCATGCGATAAAACGAGATGGAAGAAGCGAGGCATATACGAGCGTCCGCGCACCACACTTCCGCGTGTCTTGCATTATGCCACTAATGATCCGCGAAATAGGCGGAGAGGGAATATCCATTTGGACAGACTTTACGTATACACACACACACAGGGTTGTCCCATTTATTGTGCACTGAGATTTTTTCCATTGTAACGTTTCCAAAAATTGAGCGAGTTGTGGCAATTTTTATGAAAGGTTGCCCACTGCTCGACACGAAACCAGCTACGATTAACACTTTTTTTTCGAACACTATATCTTACGAAAGTCGTGTCTCAAAATCTAGGAATCCGATTCGCTTGAAATTCGGACAGAGAATAATTTATAACATTTCCTATCGTATGTCCGGATGATGTTTTCTATACGATAGTTATTTTGTTTTGTTTTTTTAATCAAACTTTTTTTTCTACAGCTTGTCGTTTTCGTAATTTTCGAAATTTCTTTAAATAATCTTTATTTCTTTATTTCTTAATTTAATCTTTATTTCTTTAAATAGTCTTTAAATAATAGTATCTTCATTGTTTATCAATATTTGAAGATAAAAAAAAAACACTCAATATATGCAAGACTATGCACGAGTATCGGGTAAAATTCCGACTTCGTCATTCCGATACTTTCATGAGAAAAAAATATTGAAAATCGACCCCTTTTTTTGAGCCCCTTGTCGATTCGATTCAATTCTCACAACTCTTGATTCCTAAAACGTTGTGTTTGGTAGTACATTCCATCGTTGAATATCGAAATGAGGTAAAGAAAAGAAAATAAAACGACGAGTGGAGCTGCGACTTACATTTTTGTTGCGTCGATGATCTGCCATCAATGCGGAACTCCACTGGTCCAAGCGAATCTTCCTCAGTCGTTTGTTAACGAGCGGACGATTCTGCGTGCTCGTGTAGAACACTCGCGCGCAAACGAGCCCCCTTCCCCGTAAATCCCGCACGAGTCAG
The DNA here is from genome assembly GCA_963932345.1 of Ophion ventricosus. Lineage (NCBI taxonomy): Eukaryota > Metazoa > Arthropoda > Insecta > Hymenoptera > Ichneumonidae > Ophion > Ophion ventricosus. The sequence continues at coordinate 31,301,034 of OZ010716.1, forward strand.
CTAGACACTTTGTTAATATTTTTCCGTTGCAGACTCGTGGGTACAATTCGGCTTCGACGAAGATGCTCCAATCGAGATCCTTGCCGGTCTCGTCTGAAAAATATCAGTAATTTATTGCATGAATATCATCCTTGGAGTAAAAGTCTCAATTTTATTTATTTATGTGCACAGAAAGATTGTACTATTTATGTTAGATATTTTCAAGGTTATTTCAAAGTCAACATTAATTTTTTGAGCTTTTCCAAAATCATTATTGGCCTAACGAGATCGGTAACTTTTGCCTGAAACTTATCTTCTATTTGACTTCAATTTTTAAGATATTTAAAATAATTAACGAAATTGTTTGTCAAATATTCCAAATATCTTGAGAAATTAAAGTCAAAGTGAAAAAAAGTTTCGCCCAAAAGTTACATATTTTATTACGCAAAGGGTCATTTTGAAATAAAAAATATTCGTTCCCATTTAAAAAACTGAATTTCACCCTGAAAGAACCGTAAAAATTGTCACGAAATAAAAAATAACTATCATTATTTTGCCTTTCTCAAAACTGTGAAGCCTTTGTTTGAAACATTTTTTTTTCCTAAAATGCATACCACTCGAGATTCTTCGTTTTCTCAACTTAAATGGTACACATGGAATGGACATAAAACAGTATTTGTAATATTTATATATATATATTTATTTATATATATTAAATATCAATATAAATATAAAAAATTTGTTTCTTAATTCATGTACATATACCCAGATGTATGTGTGCGTGTATGTGGGAGAGGGGGGGGGGGGGAAGAGCGTCGCAGCCCGCTCCTCGTTATCGCGGATGAGAAGAATCGTCACAGTTTCACTTTTAAATTCCGTCGGTGCGTCTCCCGTGCACGTCGTCCTTACACTCGCACTCTCGTACAAGCGAGAGCGAAAGACGGAGAAAGAGAGAGAGAGAGAGAGAGAGAGAGAGAGAGATACCGAGATACTCTCTCTTTCTTCCAGTGGCGATGTAAGCGCCGCGATATCTTTCGCCTCTCACGGCTCTCGCACACAGTAGTAGAGTAGACCGACACAGGGATGCGAGTCGAGACGCCGCGAAGCGGCTAGGTCGTGTCTCCTTAGGCCCGGTGGACCGTTCCCGTTACCATCGAGAAACCGCGCTTCTTCCTCCTCCGCCACTCCCCTCATCGCAACCGCGGTAACATAGTTTTCGCCTTCGAAACAATTTCCAACCGAACGTGTAAGCGGACGAGCCGTTCCGCTTCAATTCGTTTCTCTCGCTCGGCTAGTGTATACCCGCATATTCTCCGTGTCTCGAGAGGATACTAATCATATATATATATATACACACACCAGCTTCCGCCCGCGTGGAGTTTGGCCCATAGAAACTTCATTACCAGTTGCACCTCTTATGAGCAGTTGTTTTTAAAAAATCCTCAAATATGCGTTTTATCATTTTCTTTGTGAAGAATATTTATACCAAGTTTCCGCATGGAATGCAATTTTCCATAAAAACTTTAACACCCTATTGCACACTCTTAAGCGTTTTTTTAAACTTCTTAGTACACCTCTACACCTCCTAAGGACCATATCTTAAAAATTTCATGTTTCTATCTTCAGCGGGTTAGGCTGTGCGTTGTCTATGTGTCAGTCAATCACGAAACCATTTTATATGTGCGTATATTTGTATATTTGTATATGTACGTATATTTTACACCCTTCATCTCCTGTTCCCTCATAGAAGAGAGAAAGAGAGAGAGAGAAGCCTGCACTCGCAGCGCAACGCGCGCACTCGCTCTTTGGGCTACTTGCTTTCGAGCCCTAGTCCAAGACGACTGCGCTGTCGCGTCTCTCTCTCTCTCTCTCTCTCTCTCTCTCTCTCTCTCTCTCTCCGTTTTTATCGAGTTTTATTTGACATTTCAATTTGCCATCGTATCTCGTTTTTTGTAATATTATTTTCTATCTCATTGCATCTTATATTGTTTATTTTTGTTTTACATCAAATCCTTATATCTTCAATTTCTGTTTATTTTTTATTTATATCGATTCCTTATTCCTTTGGATTCTGTCTACCTTTTGTTTTACATTAAATTTTCATTTCGTTAAATTCCAGTCATATCTTTTCGTCATACTTCATCTGTAACGTTATATTTGTCCGAGGATTCCTAGGGAACAATAAATATTATCAATCAATCTCTCTTCCTCTCTCTCTCTAGAAATCTCACTCGCCTTTTCGTTTGCGCACTGGCGAACGAAACTTGCTCCTCTTCCTCCGTAGTCACGATTCTCGCGTGTCAAGATGTATTTATACGACGAATGACTGTTACGTATACATCGCGATGTATACGAGCAGTGGACGAGAGAGTTGTGCACGCGCGCGGGCATACATAGTCGCATACTTTCTCTCTCTCTCTCTCTCTCTCTCTCTCTCTCTCTCTCTCTCTCTCTCTCTCTCTCTCTCTCTCTCTCTCTCTCTCTCTCTCTCTCTCTCTTTCTCTGTATGATTTGATTGTACTGCGATTTCTCATGTTCTTCTTTTAAATTGTATTGAGTCATCTTGTATAACCTTTCTGTATAACCTTTGTACGTGAAGCTTGTATGCCAGAGGACAACTAGTCCTAGTGCATTTTTAAATATCCATCTATCTATCTACCTCTCTCTTTCTCTCTTTGGAACTTTTGTCCCAGCCTTTACTTTCTATTCCCAGATACACGCTTCTCTGTTATTATTTGGGCTTTTCGTTCCTCCGTTAACCTACTGAAGACCCGCGTAGGTCCGCGTTCTGGATGTTTAACGAAATTACATTCATATACGCGAGACAAAAGTGTGAGGAGAGAACAATTGCACATGACGAAGATGGTTCTTTTTTCGTTAAAAGGAATTGTCTCAAAAAAATTGAGTGAAACGAATATGTAATGATTTTACAAATATATACAAAATAAAACAAATGAGATTAAAATAAAATAAAATACCAAATTGAAGTAAAAGGGAATAAATCTCTATATATATTCTCCTCGAGGGGCTAAGAGGAATGCTGGAGGAATTGGACAAATGTGTAGCTAAAAACAGTCTAGAAGCGAATATAGAAAAAACGAAGATCATGATATTTGGGAAAGGGGGTAGGTGAAAGAAAGAGAAGGAATGGGGATGGAAAGGCAAAAAGCTGGAGGTAGAGAATGAAAACGAATACTTGGGAATATGGTTTACAACAGGTAACACTTTCGAAAAACATACAAGGATAATAGAGGGCAAGATAAGGAAAGCAGTCGATGGAGCATGGGGGATAGCAAAAAGGGCAAGGATAGGGAACTTGAAAGACAGATTAAGGATAACGGAGACGATTGCAAGAAGCGGATTGCTTTATGGGGTAGAAATCTGGGAATGGAAAAGGAGAGAGAGAATTGAGAGAATTCAGGCCAAATACACCAAGATGGCAATGGGATTGAGAAGAAATACACCGGGCCACACGATATTGTAAAGAGTATCGGGACAGGAAGAAGGAGGTGGGAATGGAAGAATACTGGGAGAAACCAAACATAAGAGGAGAAATTACGGAAATCTGGGCAAGAATGAGACGTGGGAGTGTGGCAAGAGAAGCAGAAAAGGGATTTAGACAGACGAGATGTAGAGTGTGCAAGAGGGAAGAGGAAACGCTAGATCACATATGGGGATGCGAGAAGGGGAAGTCGCAAATGGACCAGGAGGTGGTAAGGGAATTCCAGAGGTGGACCGCACAACACCAGAGCGCGAGCGGGATGGGTCAAGGCCTTAGAGGGGAAAAAAATTATTGAAGAAATGTGCGACATAGTGACGCAGTTTGGAAGGATAGCGAATAGACGGGCAGAGGCGACAGAAAGGGAAGGTGAAGGCGAAATGTAATGCGAACTTGGTATTTGTAATTTAATTGTAATTGCAATTGTTATTCTAAGTCTAAGTGGTAGAATTGTGCAAGTGAAGAAGGTGAAAAATGTAAAAGCCCGCAAGGGTATACAAGTGAAATAAATTTACTATACAAATATATTTTCCTCCATTTTTATTAGATATTTTATTTATTTCATTCTCAATTTTCTTATTTTGTTTACATTTGTAAAATGCGGCTTTATTAGATTTTATTCTTTCTTTGAATCTTTGCTTTCTTGTCTTATTTATTTAATGTGAAATAAAAAAAATAAGAATAAAAGAAAATAAAATTCATTTGATAGCAATTTTATTTCATACGATTTGAATTTTTCTTTCAAATTTTGTGATGTCTTATTTTCTCTTCCTCAATCTTTAATTCGTTCTCTCATTCTGTATGTACAAACATGCGTATGTCTGGCGATATCGATTGTACAGGGATATCATTTATCATGAAATGTGTAACTTCGTTGCGTTGAATAAAAAAAAAGGGAATTGGCTCGAATAATATTGTAAAAGAGTAGAAAACACAGTTTTTCTTCGACGATGCAACACGTGCGGCGACAGGATTCGAGCTTCGGAAAAGAGATAGCATGCGTGTGGAAGGGCCGCAAGTCGTTAATTAATTCAAGACAAAAGCATAATAAGCACATTTAATCGTTATCCGGAGGGTTAAAATCGTTTGGCTCTCGTCCCTGTACAATGTTTTCCCTTCGTGTACTCGTGACATTTCCCTCGGCTCGATGAGTTGCCCGCTTATCAGTAAATATACTATGCGTCCAACGTGTATTATTTCCTCTCGTTATCGGGCAAAACCGAGCATCGGAACACAATCCGACACGACCGCAATGCTAAGACCTTTGTATATCATTATCGTTCGAAACCCCCCCCCCCCCCCCCCCCCCCGCCCTTATCCTCCCACCCGTCCTTCGGGTATGTTGATTATTCCTCTTCTTCTCCAGCTGCCTCTATCTCTCTCTCTCTCTCTCTTGGCTTTTCATTATTACTTCTGGGCTGTCCTAAGATATACTTGTTTTTTCGGAAATGGAGTCTGAACATTTGAACTTTAAATGTGCGATATGATGTATATCGTTTTCAATCCAGACTTTAGATGCTCGGCAAAAGAGAGAGAGAGAGAGAGAGAGAGAGAGAGAGAGAGAGAGAGAATGTTAATGAATCTATTTTTTTTTTACCCGAGAACAAAGTCCCGGAACTCAAACCCAAACAAGCCCAAACAAGGTCGAGTTGATTGGATTTGATTTTTTTTAAATTCAAGACCGAATTGTCGCTCGCAAGGCCCAAACAATCTATGCCGAGTCGCTGGAATTGGATTTTTTTAGCCAAGAACGATGTACCGGAACTCGAACCCAAACAGTGACGAGGCGGCTTGGATTTGAATTTTTTTTTACCCAATAAAGATGCGCCGGAACTCAAACCTAAACAAACCCAAACAAACCGTGCCGAGCTTCTAAAATTTGATCTTTTCTCAGCCAAGAACGATGGTCGAAACTCAAACCCAAACAGTGCCGAGTTACTTGTTTATGAATTTTTTCACCCACGATCAATGTACCGGACCTCAAACCCAAACAATGCAGACTTGTTTCGACATTAATTTTTTGTTTTATCCAGCAACGATGTGCCGGAACTTCGGTAAAAATCTAACGTCGATGCCCCACCACTGATCGACGGGAAGCTCCTTTGCCAGGCCAAAAAAATCATATTTCGCTCACCTCTTCGCGTCTTTCAGTCGCTCCTTCGCCGTCAGCTGCTTTTTGACAGCTTCGACCGCGACGTCGCCGTCCACAAACGAAATTTCCGTCGCACCCACGCACACACGCACGCACAGCCTTCAGTTCCAACAACAACAGCAGCAGCAACAACAACAAAAATTGCACAGTTTCGTTAATTGATTACTACGGTGATGATAATAATAATAATTATTATTATTCTCTTTTCACAATGACACTTCGATTGTTACATTCGCGTTTGAAAGAAAGAAAAAAAATAAAAGGCAAATTTACAGATCCGCGCGCGTGAATTTCACGCTTACGTGTCGATTCGCCGTGTACACGACCTCGCCGCGTCCTTGAACAAATTCAACCCGTGATAATCCACGGCACTCTCGCGCGAAATCTCTATCTCTCTCATGCACGTCGCTCGCCGCTCGAGATCTTCTCTCCCACGTCTCCTCCTTTTCATTTCTCTCACACTCGCCACTTTTCATGCCGAACATTTCATTTTTTTTATTAATTTCTTTCGACACTTTTACGACACACGGTTAAACGACGGCGGCCTTTCCTTCGGCCGCTGAGACACGGGCAGTGCAACGAAACAATAGCGATGAGGGCAGGCACAGGTACGAGACACCGAACGCTTGTGTATATCCAAGGTCCTGTGTGCACGTTCTCGTTCATTCACTTCACCGTTCCTTCCTACTCACGCTCTCTCACTCTCGCCGCCCCGTTTCCTCAAGCCCCCCCCCCCCCCCCTCCTCCCGCGCCGTTCACCACTCGACCCGCCTCACTTTCACTATCTTTCCACCGAATTTTCTTTTCCTTGATTATTTTCCTCTCGCGCGGTGACGATTCTCCCCTATTTCCTATTTTATTTCAATTCTATTTTTCTTGTACCTCATTTCAATTTCATATCAATGTTATTTTTGCCAAATTTTTATTTCATACGAAATCAATATTCGTTAATTGTGTTTATGTTCAGTGTACTTTAATTTTCCAACCTCAACTCAATGTATTTCTATTTTATTTATTTGCAATTTGCTTAAATTTTGTAAATTTAATTTATATAATTTCTATCTTTTCTAAATTAGTTCGATACAATTGAATTCGATTCCTTTGAAATTTCACTCTATTTGGTACGATTTTTTTTCGAAATGTATCATTATCATTATTATTGATATTATTAAAATGTATATGATTTTTGTTCTCTTCAATCTCAAATTCGTTCTAAATGAATCCGGAATTGCCGATGTTCGACAAAGCGCTATAAAGTTCGCGAGCTAGCCGAGAGAACTTAGAAGAGAAATCAAAAAGAAAGAGAACCAAAATGAAAAGACAAAACGTAAGCGAGCGTGTCGCTCTCGAAAAATTTGAAGGAACTTACGTAAAAAAAATCACCCTGCGGAACTATCGAGTTGTCAGTTCAAGGAGACAAAAAGGCCGAGAAGGGAAACGGAAAAAAAAGACAAATTAACATAATCTAGAAGGAAAGAACAGAGACCAGACTGTGGAAACGCGATTGTCACACACACGCACCGAACTCGTGAATTCGTCACCGCGCTCGTGACTGTCACTCTCTCGCGGCGTATCGCGCGAGCCACTCACGTATACGTTCGTGAAATCCAACGGCACCAGCTTCGAACTAACGAGCAAAAGAAAAAGCCGAAATACGATATCATCGAGATTATGATTCGCGTTGGTATCCTTGTCCTTAGCACCGTGAGAGGTGCCTCTGCGCGCCTCCCCCGCTGACCACCGATACCCGCTCGGCGAAAACAACGTTGTGCACACGAAGAGAGCGACGAATGACCGACGTGTCCTTCTCCTAGCGACTGAACTAGTAGCACTGCCCATGGAAGTAACACATGTACACGTACATTGATAAAACATATGTGCATGCACGTTTATCCGTACAGGGATGCATAATAAGATACACACACGCACATACATACACCCATACATACATATATATATATATATATATATATATATATATATATATATATATACGTATGTATATATTATGCACGTGAAAAAGACGGGATTCAAACGAAAAATCGGGAGAGAGTGAGAAAGAGAGAAAAGTGTTATATCCGATTTTCGTTGCGGATGAATGAAGAAAAAAAATAAAAACAAACAAAACGGTAGTATCCAACGGTGTATCTGCGTTTCCGGATTCCCCCGGTGTCGACGATTTTCGGCTTATTATTTTTCGTTTTTTTTTTGTTCTCGTTTTCTTTTAATTCTTTTTGTTTGCGTTTTTTCTTTCGCTTGTCGCGCGCCGGTCGATCAGTCGTCCGCGGGATTTTCGTATTGCGACAAGAGTGTAAAGAGAAGCTAAAGCGCGCACGAGGTACGAACGCGGAACGGAGAGCGCGAACGAGCGGCACACAGCAGCCTAGCGCTCTAGCAGCCGGCAGCGAGCCGCTGAGGTCAATGACCTCTCCTTGCCGTCGTCGTCGTCGTCGTCGTCGTCGTCGTGCTTTTCTCTCTCTCTCTCTCTCTCGCTCTATCTCCCTCTCTTCTCCGCCGCTGTTTCTACTCCCGGTCCGTTGCCCCTACGACCCCACTCCCGTCGCGCGATCGTTTCGCCGGCTCGAAATTTCCCCCACCACCGACGCGCGATCCCCCCAGCGGGAAAGGGGGAGACGGACCGTGAGCACGTGAAGGTGACCAAGGAGGAACGGCTGGGGGTAGAGGGAGAAGGAAATGGAAAAGCTCGGGGTACGACGTATGAGTGGCCTGTTTAACTCGACGGGTGGTGCGCCGTCGCACGCTTCTCGGTCACCCTCTCCCTTCTTTTCTGTGTGTGCGCGCACACACACACTTTTATATATAATATATGCTCTGTGCACACAAAATGAATCGTTGCGACGGTTTCCAAATTTTTCAGCGATTCCGAAATTTTTATTCGCTTTACTCGACCCCCCGAAAAAGAGTGACTAAAGAATCGATGTTTCATCTATTGGATTAGGGTAGAAAAAATATATATATAAATATATAAACAATATTTTTTTAATCCTCTTCCGCGTTTTCCGAAAGAGGCAACGTGACGCGAGACCCTGAGAGTTTTCGACAAAGCGGAAAAATTCGATATTTCACTAGTTTTACTTTGCGTTATGTGGCGGATTAACCGGATTGAACTTGAGAACGCGAGCTTGGGGTAGGTTTTTAATAGTCGCCGGTCGTGTGGGTGCCCGATGGAACGTGATACATCCCTGAGATTGCAACTACCAGGGTTGAGAGACTCTTCACCCGCTAGCTCCCTACTCGGATCGCGGCTACCCTTGCCTTCCCCTCCACTCCGACCGAGCCGCCGTTTCACCCCACCGCGAGAGGCGAAATTCTCTTGGGACCGCCCCGCCCCTCTCGGCCGCGATCCTCAACCACCGAGCGCGATCATCCCCACTCGCGTGTAGTTGGGCGAGAAACGACCGCGTACTCCCCCCCACCCCCCATCCAACTGAATTGAGACCCCTCCGATGGTTTCCCCGCTCGCAGCGCCCTCTCCTTTGCCGCTGTCCCCACTCGCGCGTCGGGTGCACCAGCGGCCTCGCCAGGGTGAGGGCACGGCCGCGGAGAGGGGAGCGCCCGTCGGAGAAACAGCCCCCACCCCTCGACGCGCACTTTTCAATCGCGGCGAGCGCGCGCGAGGGTGAACGAGAGGGAGCGCGCCCAAGGGAGGGGGCAAGATGAACAGTGACGGATGGAACGAGAGGGAGCGAGAAAGAGCTACAAACACATTGCTCGGCGGGTTCACTGGTACAGTGTACCCTCGCGGTACAACGCTCTCTTCCTGATTCCGCTATACGTACACCGCGCGCGTATATAGAAAATCCCGCAACTTCGCCAAACCCCGCGAAGAGGAGGCGCGCGCGTCGGCTTTCTCTTGTTCAACGTCATTATTTTTAACCCTCTTTCTCTCGTAGCATTTCTCTCTATCTCCTCCCCCCCCCCCCTCTCTCTTTATTGGTCTCGACAAGATCGTCATACCATTTTTATTGGTTCGAGATCGATCTTGTTTCAATTAATGCCTTCTATCTCGTGCAGAGCGTTGCGTTACGAGTGTAACTGCTGAGTTGATTTTTTTTTCTTCGATTCGGCTGCATTTGACAGCACGGACATACGAGTCAACGGGGACGAAAAATACCATTGAGGGTGCATAAGTTTGAAATTGAAAAAAATACGATTTTCATTACATAGTTTTTTCAACAGAGATTTTGTAACGATTCCAAATATTGACCAAATTGTGACGATTTTTGTGGAGGGTCATATCGCCCACTGCGATACAGCGAACCGCCCCGTTGCGATTTTTTTCTTTTCCCTTTCTTGCGAACGCGCTGTGTTTTACGAAACGGTATAAGTTGTATCTGAAAATCTAGGAGACTGGTTCACTTCGAATTCGGACAGATAATAGCTTATAACATTTTCTATCGTACAACCGGATAATCTGTTCATATGTCTATCCATTTGATGATAACAACCGGACGAGCAACCACTTTAGGAGACCGAAAATTAGATGATTTTTTAGATCTTTTTATATTGTGAAAAAAAAAACGGAAATTTCCGCAACTCTGACAATAATTTATTCATATTTTAATACATCTCTGGTAATTATTTCAAGTTATTTCATGCATTAATTAAGGTGTAATCCGCTGTGTCCCTTGGCATGGCCTCATCGTCGTTGTCGATTTGCGGCAATTTTGCAGATCGCAATTCGCATCTGAAATAATCCAACAAATTTTTATACATTCTTGAGATGTCTTTTTAAGAAAATGAACCTAAATTTTGAAGAAAAAAATCGAGAATTGAATGTTGGAACGTGTTTGAAAAAAATGATCGATTTTTAGCTTTTTTCCCGGAATTTTGCAATAATAAATATATTTTAAACAATCTAATCTTTCCAACTTTAGGTTCATGATTTAATAAATTATATTTTGTAAACGTGTTCGAAATTTGAAGATAATCCATCAATTAGTTTTTGAGTTATGATTCCCGCAAATTGAAAAAATGTCGTTTCCAGAAAAACACGTTTAAAGTTTCACAGACGAAAAACTCAAAGTGAAATGTGTTTAATCAAATTATAAAGTGTCTTACCGATTAATCAGCGATTTCAGCACCATACAGCAGTCCTTCCTCTTTCTCATGCAACTCATTTGAAGCATGCATTTCCTCTTTACAAGCTTTTCGAGCCTCTTTTGTCTCTAATAAACTTTTTCTATTTTGCCGAGCCACGCGCATCTGATCCATTTGCTCGGCATATCCGTAGCTCTGCCTGCCAACTACGATTTCTAGTTCATTCGTAACCATGAGTATGACTGAATTTCCTTAATTGAATAAAATAGCAGCAAGAAATGCCGCTACCTCGATTATTTTGTACCCAGAATGGAGATGCTTTGGAGCTGATCGCCAAACGGTCGAGTTTAGGTTTGTTTGGGTTATGAAAACCCAAACAAAGCCAAACAAACTACCCAACTAGGCGCTCGTGGATACCTGAGCGCGCTTGGTCGTCGAGCGGAGAGTCTTTATCATTTGTATACATACCGTTAGAAGAAATCCGAATATCGTTTTGAAATTTTCAGAGTGTATTCTTAAGATATTCGGCAAACGATTTATGAAATTTAAAAAATGGATTTTTTGAAGCATCTAAAGTGGTTGCCCGCCTTAAGGCTTTTTTTTTCTTGCGGAAAATCAATATTTTTTTTCGTCAACCTGAGATTCTTGTAATTTTGAAAATTTTAAAAAACTATCCGGTCATGAGAAAGTTTGCTAAAAGTACTTTTTCGAAATGTATTCTTCATTACAGATGAGCCTAGCTACCGTAAGTACTTACACTTTCTTTAAATGATAATAACTTCATCGTTCATTAAGATTTGTCAATTTAAAAAAATCAACCTTAGCAAAACGAGCGTATATTTCTACACGGAGAGAATTAAATGTTAAAAATTACCGTGCAGTAACGGTAACCAGATGACAACCCTGAAACTTCGCTTATTATTACTGAGTAAAACACAGATTTTCACGAAAATAAAATAAAATTTCTTCAGATAGAAAATTTTACCAGATTTTCTAGTAAATTTTGTTGTGTAACAAAATACGGAAAACTTAAATTTAAAAAATATATAATATCAGCGAAATTTTACTGTGCATTTTATTATTTTATGCCTTTCAAAAATGTCTATAAAAGAGCATCGTCTTTATAACAGTTATTTTAAGATTTATTATAAAATTTAATGAGTGTTATAGGAAAATGTATTGTGCTCTCGGTAAAAATTATCGTACGCGCTACCCTTCTTCTATAATAAAATTTTAGCTACGTATTTGAAATTTTCTGTAACGTGAGTTAAATAAAACTTGTCGCATACGAATTATTATGCTTTCCTCACTTGTCACCACATTGAAATATATCACGGTAATTTTTACCGTGAAATTCACGACAAAAATTACTTTTTAATTCTCTCCGTGTACATTTCATCGACAAAACAAAATTGAAGCCAAAACATCAGCCTACGTTCTCGTCGCGTTTGCTGCCTCTCCAATTATCCTCGCGATGAGATATGACGTGTTGGAATCGCCCTAAATATTGCGCAACATTTCTATTCGTGCACTCCGACACTTCGTGGTAGCGCAAAAAAACCCAGCAAATTAACGTGTTCCCGCGGTATTAATAATAATTAATATCTTTTAAAAATGATCAACGAATCCCGGGCAATAAATTCGAGAAAATTACGAGTGTTTCCAATTAACAGACTCCACGTCATATCATACGGCACTCCGATAAGGCCGTTTTTACGAACGAACGATAAGTCGAAAGAAAAGGCTTTTGGGCGATGAGCGACGAAGGGGAATAAAGTGTGTCGTGGGCGACGCGAACTTGGGAACCGTGTATATATATATATATATATATATATGTACACTCGTGATACACCAGCCTCTATCTGGCGTGTAGAAAGTTTAAGGTCAGAGTCCCCCATTTGTGGTTTCTCTCAGGACACTATGCATATATACAGGGTGAACCGAAAAGTGACGTCCAACAGGAAAATCTAGATGCCTCGTATCAATACCCATCAGAATCACGCCCATCAATGTTCCACTACTTTTTTTACTTTTCGAGACGAAAAGCATTTTTTCCGAGTATTCCTGTACCATTTTATATTTTCTCTTTCGTGTGTGTACTTTCCTCTTGAAAGTTTTTTTTATAGCAATTCGGAGTCATTTAGACTGGTATAGTATTTGTTTTCATCATCTGAACTTTAGTGACCGATCCTCTGGAACATTTTTTTTTAAAACTTTTCCTGAATATCTAAGGCATCGACGTTAGTGTTCAATTGGTCATTTATTTATTGCTCTACAGTGCACCTCATAACGATACCACAAGTTTAAAAAATGGGCGGACAGTACATACGCAAACGAAAAAAAAATTTTAAGGTTTTTTTCCTCGAAAAGTGTAACAAAAAATCGTAGAATATACACGAGGATGAATATGTATTGATACGCGGCAACTAAATTTTCCTCTTGGACATCACTTTTCGGGCTACCCTGTATATATATATGTATATGCCCGATGAATAATGTACGGCTCTTCCCGTATACCCCTCACACTCATACGTCTCCTTCTCCCGCCTTATCCCCGCTCTCGCCCGCACGAACTGCACGTTTCTTTTTTTTTTTCTCTTTTTTTCTTCCTCTTCAACTCGTACAAAAATACACTGGTCGTTTTTTTTTCTCGCCGTCAATGCCCGAATTACTCGAAATAACTTTTTGACTTAGCGAGTCCGTAATACAACAATTTTTCTTCTTATTTTTTATCCATTTTTTTCAATTTTTATAAGCTTTTTTTTCGAAAGGCGAAAACTTCGATGCTTGCATGAGAAAAATAAGCGAGTCGTTTCGAGCGTACTGTGAAACGATATCCAATAACGTGTACGTTGAGTGGACAATTCGTGTACGTGTATACTCGAGCACTTGTAGACTCAATTTAACTACGTGCTAAATACTCTTCGGTCATCTATTACACACCCACTCACAAACACAGACAAATATGTATATATGAAATTCTCACTCACACCAGTTTTTCATAGGACATTGACTTTGAGATATCACGGACGGTTGTCGACAACCGAGCGCAATTGTCGACGGCTATGAACCTCAACCCCCCCCCCCGCTATCCTTCGCCCCATGTCGCTATCTTATTTCGGCTTATCGTGCTTGTCCGCGTTACCTTATCGCACACTCTCGGCTATTTCACTGTCTCTTTATTTCTCTCTCTCTTTCTCTCTTAGGCCGCTGTTTAAGTCACTTCACGCACCGAAAGAAGACGGCGTATACACACACATATATATATATATATATTGACATACGAGCACTTTTTACGGTCTTCGCACATGCATCCCGTGAAATTTCTCCGGTCGCGCGGAGCCCAATAAGACTCGCACAGCCGCATATATCTCGAAATACGTAATTGATGTAACGCTTGGTCGAGCGATGATTCGCAAAAAGGCATCTTGATGCGCAGATTTTCTTTTTTTGTTTGTCCGATTGTAATCCGCTTCCGTCAGACTGTTCTGTGTAGAATGCGTTCATTTCAATCGCGCTTCGTCTTCACCTATGTGATCCATTGAGATCGTAAAAATCTTTCGAAGATTGTCTGTAGATAGTTTTTTTTTATTCGTGTCCAGATAATTGCAGGATACGATGCATATTCACGAGAAGAATATTTGGAGATCGTATAATCTGAATATGTCAAAAAGGCCACACCATATTTAAAACTGTATATATTTATTTTATATATCTTTTTTACTCTCTTTCTTTTGCTATTTTTATGGATACATGTATATCTTGTTTTTTTTTTTAATTGAGCGGAGTTGCGAAATTTTTCGTGTCTCTTTTTTCCCGTAATAACGCTTAGAAGTCCGCGCGGACACGTTATATCAATTGATAGTAGGCTAAAACGCACAATATTACAAACAAGGTCGCGCACTTGAGCCTCCAAAGATAGCGAGGCTCTCAACATCCAGAGGGGATAATGCTCACGCTCTCTCTCCCTCTCTTTCTATATCTATATATATTGGGGCTAACATGTGCCAACGGTATTTATGAGATTTTTTTTTTTCGTCTGACCCGTGGAACGTATTAAGATTCTTTCATCTTCTTTCATTTCGATTGCCGATCTTTCACGAAATGCCAGTAAGACATTTTATTTTCAGTGGCTCGATTTGCACACCGATAAAAATGAAATGGGACAACCGAACGCAGTGAAGCAAAATTGAGGGAGCGATACATATATTATATATAAATATAACCAAGACTAGTGGATGAGCCGGCGGTTTTCGGTACCGGCGGTACTTCAAGTTCAAGTCACTCGGAGCGGTGACCATTTAGCCGTGCCCCAGCTAGCGCATTATCCAGCAGTGAAGGGCCGATACTTCTCGGACCTTGGTACTTGATTAAAAAGCCTGTGCACCAGAAAAAAAAATATGAGGCCTTCTCTACCCTCGGCAAATGCGATATAGTGTACCTCAAAATGGCTGTGGACATAATGCTCTATAAAACGAATTATATTTTTTAAATATAATTTTGCAATTATCCAAACTGATCGAAAACTGGTTATCAGTACCGCGCGCAAGCACACACACACACACACAAATACACACCTTCGTATATATGCCTAATCAATTAACGTATATTATAAATTATACATTAATTTAGTCTATTCACATATATATATTTAATAAAGTCTTTTTTCTTATTGACTCCATTCAATCAATGTATAATGAGAAATAATTTTTTTTTAATACGTGCATTATCTGTTGATTTTAAATATTTTTGGCTATCCAATTGTCGCACAATTATATTTTACATGGTGTACATTAATTCGTTAACCAACAAGCGACAATTCGTCAGGCAAAAATATTCAAAACCAACACACAATTCAGGTATTTTAAAAATAATTTATTTCCTACCGGGTATTGATTGAATAAAGATAATAGCAAAAACGGTTACCACGAGCTCTGTATATATATATATATAGTACTTACATACCGTCGAGTGGGAAAGTGGTCTCGTGTCGACTTTCTCGATCGTCGTCCGTCGATCGTAGATCGAACCTTAAATGATTCTAAACAATCGAAGTTGAAATACAGACGAAAAAAAGTACAAAACATTTGCTAAAGCCTCCATTAAAAAAAAACGAAAAAAAATCATGAGAAGAAAAAATAGTACAACAAAAATGAGGGAGACGAAAAAATAATCGAAAGAAAATCCTTCATGTTGGAAAAAGAAAAGTAATTTTTTGAAAAAAAAAAGTCGCCGTTAAAAAAAAACGTGTACGATCGAGAACGAAGAAGTGACGCGCATTCGCCGAAGAAGTGACGCGAAGTATATAGCGCATTCTCGCTCGTTATCCGCATTGCCGGGCTTTCTCTCTCTCTCTCTCTCTCTCTCTCTCTCTCTCTCTCTCTCTCTCTCTCTCTCTCTCCCCCTCTCTCTCGGCTATAGCAACGTTTTTAATCCATCTTAATGACTTGTGTTATTATAACCTATCGCAAGTGTGTACTCGCAGGCTCTCGTGAGGGCTCCTCGCGCCGAGTCGTTCGTCCTCGCGTGGCATCTCGTTACGTAATCGGACAGATGACACGATGACGATGTGCAAAAAGAAAGGAAGGAACGAGAGAAGAAAGAAACAAAAAAAAATGTGGAGAGACTGAAATAGAACGAAATGTACAATATTTCGAAGAGTGCGAGGCGAGCGTTGAATCGCGCCTACGCAACTCGTTGCCATCTGCGAGTACCTCGGGCTCCTCCCCGCGCTTGGACGGCTCGCGGCTCGACGAACGACCACGGGAATTACTGGAAGGATCGAATTTGTCGTTATTTCGAAAATGCGCTATGACGGCATTTTTTTTATTTTTTTTATTGCTTCTGGCTAAATTCTTTTTACTCGCCTGCTAAGACGAACAGGTGTTTCAACGATCCGGGCAATATACGAAAGTGAATAAAAAATAGATGTCACTGCTGGGTTAAGGTTGGGCATTAACGGGGAATTTTACATACAACTGTTACGTAGCGTCGCTAAGTTTGATATTTTTTTTATCAGAATATATTGATAAGAAATGAAGCTATTATCATTTGAAGAAAGTCCCGCCGTTGCTGCATGGTCAATTGGTGTAGATGCTTCTGGCAACTATAGACTCATCTGGCATGAACATTTTTCGAAATATACTTTTACGATGATAATTTCGACATTTTGTAAACTACGAAAATGGCAAGCTGTAAAAAAAAGGTGCGATCTTCGATGAAAAATCCAACTTTAATCAATTGTTTATACACTGATGGATAAAAATATGTGAAAATCATTCGATCATGCGATAGAAAATGTTATAAACCATGCTCTGTCCGAATTTGAAGTAAGACTACCAGATTTTCAGATACGACTTACACGATTTCTTTCATACTAATATTATTTTGCGTTATCACTATTTGAGTATCATCGAAATTATTTGTTATTACGTTCGTAATAGACTATAATTATTTTTTACCGACCATTGGGAAAAAAACTGACTTCAAATAACAGATTTAAAATAATTACGACTCTGACCACATATATATATATAAATGTTTTGCGTAACGCAAATCGCGTGTATTTCGAGAATTTCTACAGAAACGAGGACTTGTTCCTTTTCTTGGTCTCGACGTCGAGAATTTGTTCGAGGTACGACGAGCCATTTGGAAATTTGTCAAGCTCAATAATACGTATTCAGATATCCAAGCGTTATTCCTCGAAAGACGGGATAGACGGTGCATCGACCTCGCTCCATGTGTTATCAGAATATATTTCGAAAGCCCCCCCCCCCCCCCTCGCCACGGCTCCACTCCAGCCTCTAGCGTATATTTCAGTGTCATAGACCAACCTACGCTTTGTTCTCATATGCACGTTACGTCGTCCTGTATCACAAAACGTCATTCAGTCTCTTTTGTAACGGGGAGAACACGTGTTCGGCTGTTTGCGTTCAATTGAAATTATATTTGGGACATTCATTCCTGGATTCACGTTCGAATGATCGATGGGGCGCGGTACTTTAATGTTCAGCAAAGGTCAAGTGTTTTATTGCAATATCGCAGGAGGATATTTTCGAGCGCTCGTTTTCTGTGAAAGAAAGTGCTCGAGATGGTGGAGAGGAACGAGTAGTTTTTTTGTTCGTACTCGTGGTCTTTCTTACTTTGTATTATCCGAGACATTCTCCATTGACCCAGGTCGTGATTCCATCAATGACGGAGATCCTGCTTTCCCATATACTCTAGAAAGTATTTTATTTCACGTTTTTTTTTTCGCATTCTCCTAATTAATTGACGTCGAGAAGTTCGGCGGTTCATTAACGAGCATATGTATTTACAAACGATAGATAACCGGCTCGTTAGAGCCGCAGCGATCAAATATATTCTTTGTTGAAATAATATACGAAACGTGGAAAGATGAATGAGAGAAAGAGCGAGAGTAGCGACATCCCGTTGCTCCGAGTCGAAGCTACGGACTCTGAAGAAGAGGTCTGCGGTGTTGTATAGACGGCGAAACATCACGACTGCGCGGTCTTGAAGTTTCGCCGTCGGTACAGCACCGCAGACCTTTTCTTCAAAGTCCATAGCGCGCGCTGTTCTGAGGCGAGCTGACGGATCGTAAAGTTTGACGGCGTAGCTGTCACTGAGTAGTGCCCTATTTTATCAGCACAACGCCCCCTTCCTACCACTAGATGTCGCTGAGCTGAATATTGACTCTGAATAAATAATCGAGCCATCCTTATCGACACAGCTTTTTCACTTTCCCTGTGCGCTCGTGGAATTACCCTGGATTGTGCACGCTAGGGGGGGAGCGGGGTGCAATTAAAATGAGCCCTGGCATCTGCGGCAAATCGTAACAAAGTCGGGTCTGCTAATGATATATTTTTTTAAATGTAACTTTTGGAATTGTTCTTTCTCACAAATGATCAAGTTTTTTGGGAAAAGCAACGCAACAGACTCTGTGGAATTCACCAATGCAAAACTCGAACGATTTTCTTTAGCCCCAAATATTATTAATTTCTGAGAAATTTGGAAAATTTCAGTTATCTCTCTCGTACTCGTATGCCACGTGAGACAGCTTTTACTTTGACTTGAGGCATAATATCCATCCTGGCACTTGCCAATATGGCAGAAATAAAAAAACCTCATCAAAGTATATTCCGTTTCGTTTTTTTCAAACATGTTTTTTTTTTCCTGCGATGTCCACGAGGACAAAGTAGCCGGCACAGCGAGTACGCAACGAAAACTGAAAGGATTTAGAAATGGATGCGAAGGGCACGGGCTCGTAAAAGCCCGCAGGATCATTCACAATAATAAACACACATTGACACAATTCGTTGCATCCTAACACGAATCAACTTTCAAAATGAACCTCATTCCAAAATTGTACACACATTTTCCTGCAAGGGAATTGCTCTCTTTTTTGTGTCATTTTTTTCACGTATTTTTATTACAGACGTTTCATTTACGTTAACATAACAAAGTTCTATACTTTCAAGGTACATGATGATCGTTACAATGATTTCTACCTGTGAAATCTTTAAATACGTTTACTGCGCGGTTGTTTCTTTTTTTCGTCTCCTTTGTTTTTGAGCAAGCCCCTGGACGATCCTCGAGGTACAAAAACGCCCAGCAGGAAATTTCATTGCAACAGAGAAAGAGCGAGAAGAGAGAGAAAAAGAGAAAGAGAGAGAGAGACACACACAGACAAAGATGCAGAAGAATGAAGTATAAGGCTGAGGGTGACAAGGTGACAAAGAAATGATCGTTCGTCCCAAGGAGCTTGCCACAATATAATTATATCAAACCGCGACAATGATTAAAGCAATCACAGTGAGAGAGGCATTCGGAGGCGGAAGCTGCGAACACCTCCGGCAGACGCAGAGGCTAATACTTATTGAAGGTTCCTAGATGTACCCGAGGTCATGACGGAAGCATTCATCGCGTGTACACCACCTCCATTTTTTTCCTCGTTTCTTTTTTCTCTTTCGTCCTCTCTCTATTTCGCCGCATGTACAGGCTGTCTCGGACAAAGCGCTACAAGCTTGTACCTCGGAAAGTACGAATTGTGATAAAAAAAAAAGTGTGGAATAAAAGTTGTCTCGCTCCAAGATGGAAAAAAAATGTCAATTTGACATTCGATACAACCGCCGAGCTTGTACTAAGTTCGACTGCGAACTTTCTAATTAGAAGCCTTATTTTTTAAACACTATGGCTAAGGATTTTTGTACACGGTAGTTTTTCGGTTGTGAGACTTGGAAGTAAGGACAGCGTCGGTATGAGTAGCGGAGTATGCCTTGGGTGATGCTCATGCCGACGTTATCGTTAACTTTCAAGTATCACAATCGAAAAAGTTCTCGAAAAAAAGAATCCGTATCCATAGTGCTTTGAAAAGATTTCGAGGTAAACTACAAGAACAATACGATGAAAAAAAGAAGGCTTTTAATGAACAATTCCGAAATTAAGCTTCGTACGAGCCTACGGTATACCCAAGGTCAAATTGACATTGCCATGTTTTTACCCTCTGGAAACGGGGAAACTTTTGTTCGAAATATTTTTTTTATTACAATTCGTATCTTCCGAGATATAAGCTCGTGACACTTGATCTGCCACACCCTGTACAATTATTCTCTCTTCGCTTCGAAATCCCCGCGATACGCGCTTTCCCTTTCCCCGAAAATGATTAACGATCTCGAGCGCGCTTCGTTCGCGGGGCGTGAAAATTCCACAAAAACAAAAAAGGCAGAAAAACCCGACGTTGAGGGGCCGCCCGGTGATCATATTTTCGAGCCGTTTTTCCGATCGTCTCGCCTCGCTTGCGTCGATTCGTGCACGCGACTGACGGACGTTCCCAGCGACGAAAAGTATCCTTACGTATCAATTTTCAGATTCTATCGATAATCGCGATAATCTTTTCGCTTTTTATACTCTTGACAAATAAATCCTATATCCTGACACACGTTTACTTCGCAATCTTTTTTTCTTCGTAAAATCTTCGAATAACAAATTCGCCCAACGAAGCGCAATAATGTCGCGCCTCGCTCGATCAAAATTAATCACGTGTCGCGCGCGCGATACGTCAAACCGATATCCGGTGAAAGTTACTTGTACGAGTGGATACATCCTTTACGTTTATCCTGCGCATTTCCAGTTTTCCGAAGTCGATTCCTTCGGCCAAATTTTCTTGCTTTTTTCTCTTCTCTCATTGTCTCTCTTCTCGTTTTTTCTTTATCGTCGTCATGATTATTATTATTCTTGTCCACCCTTTTCACGTTTCTCGCATCGAAGCGCGTTGTACAAATACAAGCTCGCGGTATACTCCGCACAGATATGTCGAGACGTTTTGCGAACCCGTGTGTAAGTATACAATACAAACACGCCAGCCCCACGCCCTCCTCCTGCACTCGAGAAGAACGATGCTCCCAAAAAATTGGAGAAAAAAATCCGTGCCTAAAATAGCCTGCGAATTATTAATTTTTTTTTTTTTTTTTTTTTTTCAAATCGTATATAAAGGAATGAGGAACGTCGGGTGAGATCGTGTCCTCGTTTTAAGCTCATTTGACCTATCCACCGATAGTACGCAAATGTCGTTCTCGCGGCGCGCAATATCCTTCGACGTCTGAGCCTATCCTGCTCTGTCTTTCTGTCTCTCTCTCTCTCTCTCTCTCTACTGTCGTCCCCTTCGAGCTTCACTTCCACGGCAATAATCCCGCGCTGCTATATCGTTCACATAGACCGTCACATTGTTCTTAGGCTTCTAAAGGCACTGCCCGAAGGTTTACGCGTGTCTCATTTCTTTTTCGCTTCTTTTCTTCCCTCTCCTTTCGTAATTGGTACACCTGATGCTTTTTTTCCGATTCACCTTTCTCTTCTTTTTTGTTTGTTTTTCTGACGCGTTTTGCGACGGACGACGATTTTGTCGCGAGAGTTTAAGCTTGCGACTTTTGGTGCATAAGCGGAAACGCGATACAATGGTAATGATTGCCGCGAGCGAATCTACAAGTTCCGTCCTTTCTCGCGAGCGCATAGCAAATCCACGATGTTCGAAATTCAGACTCGTACAATGATTGTTTATATATGGATTTATAGGCGATCATTTGTAATTCTATTTTCTCCTTTTTCTTCGTCCTCTCTCTCTCTCTCTCTCTCTCTCTCTCTCCCTCGCTCTTTTCGCTATATATTCAATCCTACAATCTCGAACTATATCAGTTTACAGATACAACTCCTACACGAATGCTTATGAATTTAGAGGCACGTTTGCTAAGAGTTTTTGGTTTCATTGTTTTTCTTTTTTTTTTTCTTCGTTTTTTCTTCTATTATTTTCTCAATTCGTTCGTCTTTCCTTGTATTTTCTCATCAGCGCCGTGCAACCGTCCGTGTTCCCTTTCAGTGTTTCCAGTGCTCCGGTGAAGAATATCTACGAGCTTTTCTTCGTTCTTTTCTTTCGTTTTATTGTTCATGCAACGGGGCAACGAATTTGGCTTACTGCGTGTCACTCGATAAAGTCACACGGCCTAATTGCATCTCTCTCTCTCTCTCGCTTTTTGTTTTTTGTTCCTTTTTTTATCGTCTCTATTTGGAGTGTTCTCGTAGACGAAACATTCACGCCGAATTGACCTTATGACATAGCAACAGGATCGAACAGTGTTCGTTGTTTCGAGGAAAGAAAAAAAAGAGATAAAAAAAGAATGCCAATTCTGTTGGATCATTCTAGATTGAGCGTTTTCATTCGCCGATAATTTTTTTTTGTTAATTTTGTATCCGATGATTTCGCGAGCGCGCAGTGGAATTGCCATTCAAGAGTGACGTTTCATTGCCAAATTTTGCACCGAATAAATCTTATTTTTGTGAGGTTTGGACGAAAAAAAATGTCTTGCTCGGTAAGTCCGGCTTTTGTGACTTTATTTGCCAACAGCGCTCTGAGAGAAAAATCTCCGGTTGAAAATACCGGAAATTACTTTTCCGTGCGTAATTGATAATTGGCAATGCAAACTGACCGCGGCAATCGGCAGCCATCGGAAGGAAATAATAAAATACGCTTTCCTTGGTCAACAACGAAGAGCTGCCCGGCTCCGAATATTCCTTACGGAAATTTGCACTTGGAAATGGAATTTGTATGAGTGACGGATGGTGATCGGTGTCGAGGTTTGCGTCGTTGAAACGCAAAATTGTTCGCTGTGTGTAAAATTGTGTGCGTGTGTGTATGTGAGTGTAGTATTAATGTTTGGGTTTGTATTAAATTAAAGCAGTGTACGTGTGAGGTTCACTCGACGCGAATACATAGTTCTTTGTTTTTTCTTTCTCGAGTTTTATCTCCTTTTTTTTATGTCCGTTCATAGGAAGACCGTAAGGATTGTGAGACGTATACACTTCTGCCCCGCGGCTGACGCGAGTGAACCTGAATTCCACACCCGATGATCCTTCAAGTACGGTCGAAGAAAAAAAGGGACATGATTCGTTAATTTGTCAGAGATCTCCGTCTAGCGTGCTGACCTCCCTCCCACGCGCGCAGGAATGTTTCGATATTTTTCTATCCGTCCTTTTTGCCTCTTTCACCACCACACCCTCACCCGTCCGCTTACGCCACCACTGATGGACGATTTTACTCCCATGCACTTGGTGAACTACAAAAATGATAATCTCTCACGGGAAAGAACCTCGGAGCGATTTTGCCTAGACTATAAATCGGCCGAGAAGAAAATTTGGGCGGGAGAAACAAAAATGGATTGGGACTCAAAGTTCCTCGGGCTGTAAAATTCTAGGAAAAAGAAAATACGTAAGGATATTTGGGGAAAAATGTGCACTTTCGGGAGAATAAAAAGAAAATTGCGGAGGGAAAAAAATTCTCGATAAAATGGCGGCTCTCGAATTACGTGGGAAAAATCGTTCGGCCTCGCGAGCCTCGATGTCGCTTAAAAAAATTAATCGCGCGTAACGTAGACATAATCGCATTGTTTCCCAAATCCTTTTCTCCCCCCCCCCCTTTTACCTGCGTCTCGTTTTCGGAATTTTTTACCGATCTCTCTCTCCCTCTCTTATGGAATTTGTTTTCGCGCCCCGTCCATCGCGGTATCGGTCAGCCGATCGAGGAACGCAGCGCTCTCGGGTACACGCACATCCGTAGTAAAAAAAGCCCGCAGACGCGCCCCCTTATCCTCCGCGTCGGAACAACAGGCGGAGCGCTACGTTAGATCACAAGAAGTACGGGGTGACGGTCATCGCGGGAATCACTCGCTCGTTGTCCGGCACCGCCTTGAACAGCACCGTGTTCCTCTCGTCCACCGATTTGAACTCCAGTATGCTTGCGATGTTCCCGCATCGGTAACAGTAATTCGGCGCCGACCACACGGTCACCAGTTTGTCGTCGAACATGTATCTGTATCCTGGAAACGTCGTAATTTGATTACTCTCGTTGACTGAGACTTTGCCGGTTTACATTTCGGATCAAGTCTGTCGGGAATAAATTCAACATCGAACCAGGTGAAGTGAAATATGAACTTTTCCACATAGTCTGACGTTTTCGTAATTCGCAAACAAAATTTCCTGGATTCACTCCGCAAAATTGGACGTATTCCACCGTGAGGCGAAAAATAGAAAAGAAAATGTCGACCCGTCGTGGCCTCTTTGAACGGCCAGCAACAGGAATATTGGACACGAGTTCAATACTCACCTTCGTGTACTAATTGATGAGCTCTGCATATGAGCTTGAGGTCGTTTATTTCCATGAATTTGTGTGTGACTTTGCTGCCGAAGAGCCAGCCGGCGCCTCGCGGACTAACCGTCCATGTCTCCACATCCTCGGGATCGGACCACAGCAAATCGCAAAACGCGCCTGAAAACCGCGAGCCCGAGAATAAGAGAGACTACCTCTCCACGAGTGTACGAAACCTTGCGCCGGCTTACTTTACCTTTGTGAGGAATTTCTTGATTTCTATCGATCGTCCTAATTTGATCTAGAGTCCTGATGGCCGGCGATAGACCGCCGTGCACACAGAGAACCTGTTCGTCGATTAACTGCAAATTGTAACATCAAAGATCAATGATAATAGTCCGAGGCAAATTTTGCGACAGACAAGAATCAGGAGGATCTAGACTTTTACGTACGGCAGCTACTGTAAGTAAGTCGAACACCCTGCAGCAATATTTCCATGCATTCGCGTTTCCGTATTTCATTTCGCACTCATCTGAAAGAGAAAAACGATAGTTCATTTATCGCAATGATCGTGATGTGTCAAATATTGGCAGCGATTTATTATTATTTTTAGACCCGAAGAACCCGACGTTCCAAACGATGCCCCGGAACAAACTCAAACAAACTAAATGAGAAAAAATCCTGAAATTTCCAACACCAGAACGGGACAAATTTTCTCTTCACCGCTGTAATTAGTAGCGGTCGGATTATCGCGTGACTGCAATTATACCGAATATTGCGATTCTCCATGAATTATCAACATTATTACAATATCAAAGTACGCATCGCAAATTTCTAGTTTCTCCAGGATCTTAAATTTCCAAAAACCATTATCCAATAATATTACGATTCCTTTGATAACAATTTTTAAAAGCGCAACAGTTATGAGTAAATCATATGATAAATTATATAATTATTCAATAAATTATGATAATAAAAACCAATTTCATCCGAACATAAAATAAAAGAAATAAAAATAGAAGAAAAATGCGTCTGTACAGAGCAGGGGGAGAAGAGGAAGGGAGGACACTCACCGTAAAATCCATAAACTTGCGTTATCTGTCGCGATTCGTGATTGCCGCGTAATAGCGTTATCCTGTCGGACCACTTGGCCTTGAGCGTCAATAGGCGGGTAAAGGTCTCCAAGCTGTAGTATCCTCGATCAACAAAGTCACCCATAAATATGTAATTGGTGTCCGGTACCGGGCCGCCGTTGCGGAACAATTCCTCCAGATCGTAGAACTGAAAGTGGCAAGAGAAGATATCGTCGCTGATGACGCGATCCGCAACGTCACGACGCTCGAGAAAAAATGGGCGTAAATAAGAAATGAACGAAGGAACGAGCGAGAGAGAGGGAGTGTCTTCTGGGATAAATTGAATAAATTCAAAACTTGGCATTTTGTAGGTTATTCCCTGAGTGGAAGATAAGTTCTTACCTGACCGTGAATATCGCCGCAAACGGTTACCGGAGTCGAGACCGGCTGTATGTTGGATTCCTCCAGCAACAACTCGCACACCATGTCGCACAATTTCTATTGGGAAAGGACATAAAAACGGGGCATACTTGAGACGATCACCAATTATTCGAGAAACAGAGGGGACGAGAGCCAGCGAGAAAAAAAAAAAAGACAACGCGTAACCTAAACGCCACAGCGTATCGCGACGGAACTCGTCAGTGCATAACTTTGAAACTCGCCCCGGGCGATATCCGACACGACGAGCACTCGTTCACCCGGCAACTAACCCTCACCCCGTTCTTTTATCGTTTTCGTTACCTTGAGATCATTTTCCGGCAGATATTTGCACTCTTTTGCAATATCTATCCATTTGTCGATGTCTGACATTTTGGATTAGCGAAGCACGGAAATCACCAGTTGCGCCCTGGCGGGCACACGAGACCGCATTGGTTCACCGATTCCATCCGCGTTCCCGGTGTCCAACTTTGTCGCCCACGCAAGAGCGATAAGAAAAAGGGAGAAAAACGACAGCAGAGAATGCGCGGAAAGTGAAACGGAAAAACAAACGCCTGCGCTGCTTTCTCCGACAAGATTGTACCGTTTATTTTTTTTCTTTTTTTTTTTCCGTTTACCAATTAACCGTCAAAATTATCCGTACACGCGGCAATGACGATTTGACATTTCGTTTCGCGCGCGCTTTCGTTAGTTGGACAAAGATACAATATGAACGATGCGATACACAAGATTCTCGAATTTACCATTGGCAATTTGTTTGGCAAGGACATAACGTGCAGAGAGCCCGTCGACGAGTGCGACGATTATCAACCCGGAACTGTCGTCGAATTTGGCAGAACGGGTCTCAAGGTACACATCTCTCTTTGTAGGGAATAAGTAAGAAAAATAAAATAAAATAAAGAATAATAACATTCACAACGAAAATAATAATTGTTTAAAGAATGACAATAATAATAAAAGGCGTAAGTATAAAAGGCGCATTATACCTATTAGTAATAATAATAAAAGCTGGCGCGTCCATCTCACGGGGAAGCGCAATAGCAATCCCTCGGAGTAGCCATCGGTGTGCAAATCAACCATCTAGCACGCCGAAAACTAGGTTCCGCAAACACTCAGTCAAGTCCCCACACCCGATCCCTCTTCGATGGGGACCAAGGCTCAGTTGGGAGGGGCACCAGGATAGGAACGAGGCTCGAAATCGGTGCCTCAAACTGTCGTTCGAGACAATCGGGCCGCTTCAAGCGACTAAGCCTAGTGTTGTCCCCTTCGAATTCGACGAGAAGACGACTTACGTCATTGAGTTACGCATCCCGCGAAGGGAAAAGGAGAAACGGGGGTTCGGATTAACTCTCGTTGTCCTCAAAATCGGCGCGCTCGGGAGGATAAAGGAGTCTTTTGTATCAAACCTCGCCGGCATACCGGTTTGCAAACCCAGGGTACGGTTGTTAGCGGTCATCCTAGGATCCCCCCGTTTGGTCAGACAAAACGATTGTGGTTCGCGATAGCCGCTCACCCTCTGGCGTGAGGGAGCGGCTATCACTGAGTGATTTTTTAACATCTTTTTTCGCATTTTTCGACTGGGCGGCAGCCGAGATGCTGTCGGAAGCCTCGAGTGTCGCCCAGCATTATTGTTCCCGTCTAGATTTAGATCGAGCCTAACAATCCCCGGGGGTAGGTGAATGTTTTGCAAACTGAGAAGCCGGGCGTAGCGCAAACTTAGTGCCCGGGCAATAAGTCTATTAGAAAATAATAATAATAATGACAGTACTAAAATAATGACAATAATTACGTTAACAACAACGATTGCAATTTGAACATAAAACATTGTACGAAAAATAACAATGGCCATAAATAAATCACGAATAATAGTATAATAGTATAATAATAAACTGCATTCGAATAATGCAATTTCATGATAATAATTAATTGCCTAATGATAAAAATGAATAGCATTTCGAACGGCGCGTAGAAAGCGGAAGTCCGCGTTCCGCTCGTTCCTCTCATCCGAGCTCACCGCGCTCCCGTGACGCCATTGTGGTTTTTTTTTTTGGCCGACGAACGACTTCTGCTATTATGTCTCGACATTGCATGAAAAACCTTGTGAAAAGAGTTTGCTGCGTCAAATAATTATATTGTTGCTCAATTTGATCTCGCTGGGTTTGCAAAAGATTTCTGGTGATACGCGATTCGGCGCTAGCGCGAGGAATAAATATGCAGATGACGAAGGTACATTGTTGTAGGTTATGCGAAATCCCATTTACCGCTTCGCTGAACCTTTTTTTATCCGTCCAGGCTTCGATTTATGGAAATTTTGTAGAAAATCGAAAAAAGTTATTGAATAAAAAATCCTCGGAAGTTTTCTGTCCCTTATTGAGAGAAAAAGCGCCTCCGCGCGAGTATTGACAATACTTTTCGTGACGTAACACAGCCGTTGTACGAACGGAAATTTTTTTAAATTATTGCAACTGAAGCTTTTCAAGAAGTTCCTGATGCCCTGCGGACTTTGCGCCGCCGTGCCGGTGCTCAAAGTCGAATCGGCGAGCAAAGACGCTCCATCGGCGGTCGGCAACCAACAGCCACAGGAGAAGACTCTGGTCAGACCGTCCGAATTGCCGATTTACACGGTCGAGGAAGTGTGCTCGAAGGGGAAGCCGTGGTAAAGCGCAAGTAGTTTTTATTTCATTCTCACAATTTCATTTATCTCGTCGACCGAGCGGCCTCTACGACGTTGACATTTTAATCAATTTTGGCGCTTCAGCGAGGTAGAAACGACGCCTTCTCTGTTGGAAAATGGCTTCGGCACCGTTCGACGTAGCATTCAGGGACTCTTTTCCGAATACTCGGCAATCACAGACAGTTTTAACAACAAAATCAGCACGGGATACGAGCATAGCATGCGTGAGTGAATTTCATTCAAGTTTCGTTTCAGGCGTCTTGTTTTTTTTTATAACTCTCTAGAGGCGACGATCGCACGCTTCCAGCCTTTTAAAATATAAAAAAGGAAATAAACGTTTCATCTTTCACTTCATTCATTTTTATTTAATCTATTCAGTTTGATAAGTCCCTTTTTCCGTACAGATAAAAGAAACGTATCTGCTTCGTAAAATTGAAATAATAATTGCAATAATCACAATAATAATGATAACATTAATCGTGATAACAATATTACGAGTAGGAGTCAATGTTTGCAGTTCGGGATAACATCTAACCCATAGATTTTGCACGACAGTGATGCTGGAGTACCTGCGGGAGGAAAGCAACACTATGCCGCGTTTGGGTGCTGTCGGGATCGGCGGTCTTACCGGTCTCGTATTTAGTCTGAGGGGTGGCAAATTCAAACGGATCGTGTACACGAGCACGGGGGCGCTGTCGGTCGCAGCTGTCTGCTATCCAAAAGAGGCACGGGAGAGCCTCGGCCTGATCAAACATTACGCCAACATCGGCTATAATTTCGTTTACGGCGGTAAGTGCGAAAAAATTGTGCTCTCGTTTCGCGTTTACCACTTTTTTCGGTGATATCCGATTTTAAAAAGCAGAATCCTTAGTTCATGAGTAATAAGAATGTAAGGAAAATGGGATGAAAGTGAATCGGCATTTTTGGAACGAGCAATTTTTTTAATGCATTTAAAACGGAAAAGTCATCCAAAAGTTTTTTTACGATTCTCATTAAAAAGAATTTGAAAAACCTGGTTTTGCAAAAAACATTTTGCACTATAATCAAAATAAAGAACTGAAAAGAAAAATAAGAATTTTCTATGAAAAAAATTCAATCGTACGAAAATTTTGCATCGACATTCTTGTCCCGTGTTTTTTTTTTTTCCCCCACGATTTACGATTTATTCCCAGACACTCCCATTGTCAATGAAGAATTGGAGGCACCTCCCGATTCGGAGATTTAATAAACATCAGCGTGTCTCGCCTTCGCACGAATATCCTCAAAATTCCGCGCGGACGCTTCGACCCAGACAAAAATTCCCGGCATCCCCTCTTCCGCTTCCTCCCCCTTGAACAATTCGATCCGGTAATTCGAACGTTGCGGAAAAGCGATAAATGAAACAATAAGAAGAAGAAAAAAAAGCCGAAAAGATATTCGACAAATTCGTGTTCTCGTTTAAACCAGGATATTTGCAGTGAAACCGGGTGACGCGAATCAGCTGGAAATCAAGTGGCCCGAGATGCCGAAGATGGAACTGCCTTCGTCGACCTCCGACTTTGTCGATATCGCGAGCAGTTTCACTTCCGCCGTTGGCTCCTTGCTCGGCAAAGTCACCGACGCTCTAACGGACAGCAACGAGGTGGTTTGCCTTTGCTTGGGTTTGTCACGAAGCTCGTGACGAACCGATCATCCGCTACACTCGGACGGAAAATTAATAATTACTCACGACGATTCTCCTCCGCAGAAAAAACAGCCACCATCCGAGTCCAAGCCCAAGGAGAATTAATTGCAAAATTGACGCGTATTCCTTGTGATTGCTAGTCGAAGAGATGCCTATGGGGAAGTGAATTGAGGAAGAAACCATTGAAATGGACAAACTCGGATCGTCTCCGCAGTAGCTACTCGATCATCGTTGTACTATATATACACGTCGTGTATACACTAATACGTAAGGAATGTCGGAGCTGTTGCCTGACTTGATGTGTAACGACAGAAGGAAATAAAGGACGTACGAAATTTTACCGCAATCGGATGAAGAAAATTTTTTTTTGCGAGTTTCGGGATCGCTCCTCGGCTGCGCGACGGGATGAAGGTACAATGAGTTTTAGGCAGGACGCCAACCTCTTGCGAATAGAATTTCACCTGAAAATTGATTATTGGGCAATTTTCACCTCATAATATTGTTGAAAAATATTTCTAAGCCGGTCAATCGTATCGATAGCTATCATTTTGACAATTAAGTATAAATATATTGAAATTTAATTCGTGAAAAAAATTAATGATAGACTCGACAACCGCGCCAGTTTCTGTCATTGGAACGACTGATTATCGCTTAGAAATTAAAAATCTTCGAAATGTGGAACTGATTGATTTTTCGACAATTAATGCACGATAAATTAATAACTCGGTGATATAAATTCCAATCGAATCGGAATGTCTCGATTTTAGTCTCAAAACTCCTTGTGCAAGTCTTAAAAGTAAAAAAAAAATTTAGTTTTTCTTCGTGCCAGTCTGTGAGAGACGGAGACTGGAGGAGATGATTCTGATCGGGCGGTAAAATTGAGAGGGATAAGTGGCGCGTTGCGTCAGCTGATACACTATGTATTGGAGTACAGAGTTTGGTAAAGGCTTGGTGAGTTTGATGAGAGCGTCTAAACTTCCTAGAGAGAGCGGTATAAAAAGCGTCCGTGAAAATGCAAAAAGTTCAGGTACATAATTCAGCCACTAGAGTCGCTCCGATAACGAGGGACCGAGCGATATAGCAATAGCCAGACTACGACTAGAAAGCGACCGCGACACGAGGATTAACCCTAAAAAAAACGTGAAAATAAAAACAAAGCGCCGAAAGCACGTATTCATCTGGAAAATTAATCCTGAAAACAATTTTCGTAAATTAATTGTTGTAATCCCGGAAACGGAAGCACAAAAATCGAAAGTATTTGAAAAAAAGGAAAATCAATTACAGATGCAAACAATTCGCATTGAGATTGGTACCTTGTTTAATTATACATCATTTTGTATTATAGATATGCTGATAATGAGAGACAAAAAATTATTACATATTTACATTATATATAGTTTAAAGTTTCGATAAACTGAATTTTTGTAGTAATCATATTTTTTAATTGATATTCATATATACTATAATTTTGAGTCTATATATAGAGATTTTTTTTACAATTTTCTATTGCGTAAGAGCTCGAACGGCTCCGAATCTGTGGCGAAAAGGCAATGTTTCGTTGCACGTCAAGATTTAAAATAGCGAGTTCGGTGGCCGACTGCTAGGTGTCACCGGCGGGCGCTCCGACGGGACGATCTCGCGCGCGAGGTCCCCCCCGAGCGTAATCGATGACAGACTATACGTGCACGTAAGTTGGCCCGTGTGTGTGAGTGCCTCTGCGCGCCCGTGTTGACACTAGAGCGTCTCACTGCGTAGGGTAATTTCTTCGTGTGTGGGTTTCTCGTAAATCGACCCAGCCGAGAAAAGTCAGAGGCCGTTTCCCTAGCACGTTTCGTTACCGCGAGACCGCGTCTTATCGGTATTATTTGTGCTGTTGGTATATACAAAAAAAAAATAATAAATAAAAGAAACAAACTTCTGCAGCGGGAGGCGATGATCGCGCCCGTGCGCGCCGCATTGTGAAGAAAAAGATTTGCGTCGAGAATTCATCGAGTTGGTTATAAACTTTGCGGTCGCGACTTCTGCTGCATGCGCGTACTCTCGAAGAGATTGATAACCGTAAAAGATAAAATTAAACAAAAAAAAAAAAAATTCGCCCAGAGAAGCAAAAATGAAGGAATAGCGGCCGACACACGCTGTTTTTCTCTCGCCTTTTCCTCGCTCCCCCCTCTCCGAAATCTCTGCTCCCTACCCCACCCCACAAACGACAGTGCGTTTTCGCCCGCGTTGTGTATCGTCGTGCGCGCCCATGTTTTTTCGCGGCCGGTTACTCGATTTTTCTCGCCGCTATCCAGGCGAATAAACACAACGTCATACCCCGTCCGAATTTTTCTCCCCTATCGAGCATTCTCCTCACGAATGTTTTAAACTTTGTGCCTCGATTTTACTTTTTACTTTTCTCTCACTCTCTCTCTCTCTATTTTGTTTTTCCCTTGATCTTTGTGCGAAGCAATCGCAACGTAAACCGCGAACCACCATCCGATAGACGAAACATCGCGCTCGCGTTTTTTGTTGTGTTTGCGTGTGTACCAAAGGGCCACGGAAATTCGCGCTGCAACGGGGCAACGAGACCGAGAGCGGGAGAGAAGGAACGAAGAACAAGGCTCGAACGAAAGGACGGATGGCTGACCACGGTAAAATGTAAGTGACCCTTTTTATTATATTGGGCGTGCGCTTGTCCATCCGTGTCGCTAGATGACTAGATGACTCGCGCTTGTCGCTCTGAAAATCTACGAATGTACGAATTGAGATGTAGAATAAGACAAGGCGCCGGAAAATTTAATATCGATGAAAGGGTGAAAAAAATGTCCTCGAACGCGGATCGCGAGTTCCTAAATACGGCCAAATTGTTCCTGACGTAATTCAATCGTCGCATATAGATGTATATATACGTATGTGTATACACGTGCGTAATAAAAGTGTATTCTCATAAACATTGATTTTGCCCGTACTAAATCTAATCGATCTTTTTTACGATGAAGACGAAGCGACATTTTTTTTCACGACTGTATATCTCAGCGGAAAATCACAGGAGGCAAGGTATTAAATATAAAAAAATCAAAAAACACGAAAAAGGATGTCACCCGGAAGTTCCCGAAGAATAGCCCAGAGTTGCCAAATAAATCAATAGGCTGGATAAGGTGACATTGTCTCTGTGTGTGTGTGTGTGTGTGTGTATACATACAGTGGGTAAAAAAAGTATTTGTACACCGCGTGTTTTTCAAATTATCCTGCGAAAAA
Source organism: Ophion ventricosus (assembly GCA_963932345.1). Taxonomy (NCBI): domain Eukaryota; kingdom Metazoa; phylum Arthropoda; class Insecta; order Hymenoptera; family Ichneumonidae; genus Ophion; species Ophion ventricosus. The sequence continues at coordinate 31,334,443 of OZ010716.1, forward strand.
AATAACTTTAGCATTGTTTTTTTTTCGAATAAAAATAAAATGTTGGACAAAAATTTTCGAAAATAAAAATGCTTTAGCATTTTTTTTTCCGTAGAATAATTTGAAAAACACGCGATGTACAAATACTTTTTTACCCACTGTATATATTTATATTTATATAAATCTTTAATTCACGAAGGACGATTTCATCGTGTTTTTTGCTATCCCTTGTTTTTTATGGCAACGCGGAAAAAACGGTAACATCTAAAATTAATTTCTTTTGGATTGTTTCATCTTCTTATCGAATGATTACTATTGTTGCTTTTTTCATCTACCTTTTTTTTCTTAGAATTTTGTTCGTCTTTTTTTTCTATAAAAAGAAGACTAGGTTGATTGTGTCGTGGCTTCGATCTGTAAGGCATAATAAATATAAAATGCACGATACATGTATCAATTGTATTAGTACGTTTAGTTTTAAATATGTATTTTATATTTGTTATGCTTCAAAGATCGAAGCTGCGACAAAGTCAAGCAAGCCTTTCTTTTTTACTCTTATTTTGTTTTGTTTTTTTGCAATTCGAGAGAAACAAGCCGCGAGTAGGACGGGGAACGATTTATCGCGAATATATTGTGCGGAGAATCCCGTGTGTATTTGACCTTGCTCGTAGGCTATAAATCATCGAAGCCGGTCAACCTCAAAACACCGTTCTCCCGCTCGCTCCCCCTACCTCTCTCCCCTCGCGGCCCCTCCGCCCACTATTCTCGGGGTCGATTTTCATTTGTTTCTCCATCGAATCTTCTCGTTCTGTCGTGAAAGTTGCGCCGCGATTTTATAAATCCGTGTACAATATCGTTATCGCCCGGGTTACTGTGCGAGACAGTTTTCCACTTTGCATATTCGTCTGGGATTATCAGAGTCGATATATTTGGAAATTTCAACTTTGTCGTTCGTTGCTCGAAAAAGGTTTCTTCATAATTATTCAAAACGAATGAAAAAAAAAAATAACATTCTAGATAATGCAAGAAAGAATCACAATGATAATACTTCAAATTAATTAACAATAAGAACAATAAGGTTGAAAAAGGAATGAATCAAATTCCGATTGATAATAATAATAATGATAAGATAGGAAGAAAAAAATTGAATGAATAAAAATTTAAAAAAAATGAAATTTTGTTTCCTTTCCGCGTTGCCTCAAAAAACAAATGAAATAAATAAAAAAATACGATGAGATCGCTCTTCGTGAATTAAGGATTACTTTCCATTTCCGTTAAAACCTTTCGCATGAATAATGCAAGTGTTTGTTTAAATTGCGCCACTGACTCTCGAATAGCTATATTGGACGATATTTAATAACGTAAAAGTCAGTTCCACGCCTCGTACCGATATCTTGACCGTACGCGAAATCACTATCTGTCTCTCCCACTCACCCCCCCACCCCTCTCTCTCTCTCTCTCTCTCTCTCTCTCTCTCTCGCTCGCCCCATTCCCGCGGTCTTTCTTTTTCTCGTTCCTCGAACCGATCGATGATCCAATTGCGCACAAAGAGAGAGAGAGAGAGAGAGAGAGAGAAAGAGAGGGGCTCGCCGCGAGAGCGGACAGGTGACTGTTACTTTCGACTAGTATTACGGCTATCGGAAAAGAGCCCAGCTGTGGTATACGCAAATCGATAACGAGCGTATCCACGAAAGTTTAGAACGATTCTTGTTTGGGGGCCAGCTGCGAGCAAAACCATCCGGGACTAAAATAAATAAATGCACGCAAATAATTCTCACTTTGTGTGTTTGAATTTAAATGCAATTTTTTTTCTTCGAATCTCCAACTTTCAGATTATCTGATTTACGATCAAACGATACGTTCAACTTGAGACGAATGTCTCAATTGATTCCAACTGAGGAAAAAACGTCCACTTGATTTTGAGTTCTATACAAATTGTCGTAGAGGCGAGTACAAACGTATGTGCTCGAGGGAAAAAATACAAATCGTTGCGATCTTGGTGTCACGAGTCCTTGCGAAAGGTCAGTGTAACGAGAATTCGAAAAATCGATCTTTCCACCAACGGTCACCGAGGAGAGTCTGCTGTACGTGTTCGATGAGACCCCACTCGATGGGGTGTGCACAAAAAAATCGCTCCTATTTTTCACCTAGCGAAGAAACTTTGGAAAAATTTTGTAACAATCTCGATTGGATTGCAGTATAAATGTGGAAAATTTGGAATGCAAAGAACATTTGGAAAAATTTGAATGCAATTAAAATTTCGAACAATTTAAATGCAATAAAAATTGCGAAAATTTTTAATGCAATGAAAACTTTGAAAAATTTACACGCAACAAAATTTTTTTAATTTCGCAATTTCGTCAATCGTCATTGCTATCCAAAATACTTTTTTCTCGCAGTTTTCGGTTTCCGATTTCGAAACAAGCATCTTAAAAAAACATAACTGACTTTCGTCGCTCAAAACTGCTAAAAGAAATTTGACACGCTGAAAAAAAAAAATCATTTTCATTGCATACCAACGATGGCAAGTTCAATCGCGTCCATGGAGATCCCCCATCTCAAGCGTCTACATTGAAAATTGCGCGCATGTGGTACTCGGTCTGTAAAAACTGTGAGACTGATTGTGAGACGGACGAACCGACGCGACCAACTTACGAGGGCCTAAAACGGATCCCCGTAATGATCGTTTCTCCAGCGTCCAGCGTGCCCAAGTTTGCCAAAAGGTGCAAACGGCAGCAATAGCCCCGGGCCGAGGTTTTCCCGTTGGTAAATTGCTGATTCGCCGAGCCGCCCCCGCGGGCATCGTGTGAAATATTAAACGGTAAACACAGTCTCCCTCCGATACGTGCCTCGTCTAGCCTACATGGATTTCTATGTCACGACGTACGAGCGAGGCGAATCCAGCAGCGCACACCTCCTCGTATCTGCATATTGCACGAGGATGATAGCCGTAGGTATATATAACTCGTGCGATCGGCCTCCTTTTTTTTTCCACTGTAATGCTACCCCATTTGTGCTGCTGGCCTGCGATGAAACGCGGATATGTGGAAATATCGAAAAGGAGGCAACAGAGAAAGACACCCTCGAGTATGGATTGGAATATTCGCGATATTGTAGGTCTGGGGGAATGCGTCCAGCGACTTAGACTGCTCTACATGGTCGACGAACAAATCGATCAGACTCCCTTGTTTCGCAGGTATCCCCCCGTATGACTGACAGTTATTCTCTCTCAATGTTTCACCGTATCGCCATATATGCAACAACAACCATAATCATAATAAATCAATCAAAATAATAACAATAATAAATAAGATCGAGTCTAACCTCCGGGAGTGGGTAAATGTTTCCCAGTGCAAACTGAGGAAGTGTGTGCCCGGGCAATAAGTCTACATTTTAAAGAAATAATACCAGGTGTACAAGTATGAAATGCGGATTTTTTTTTCTATAAAAAAAAACACGTTAAATTCGGAAGAATGATAAAAAAGTGCTTTATTCGAAGTATGCTCCATCGCTTGTTATACATTTTTCCCATCTTTCGGCCAATTTGTGAATACCACGCCAGTAAAAGTCTTCCCCTTTTGCTGCGAACTATTCATCGAGCCATTTTTTCACATCTTCGTACGAACCAAAGCGCTGCTCAGCAAGTGCGTGACCCATCGATGCAAACAAGTGGTAATCGGAAGGAGCCAAGTCTGGTGAGTAAGCCGCATGGGGTAGAACTTCCCAGCTGAGTGCTTCCAACGTGGCGCGATCCGGTTTTGCCGTATGTGATGGAGCATTGTCATGAAGAAAAATGACTTTGTGTTGCCTCTTTCGGTATTCTGGCCTTTTTTTAAGCAGCCAACGGTTCAAATCGGTCAATTGTTGTTGGTAACGTTTAAAAAGTCATGCCTGTAAAATGAAGTGTCGTTAACTGACGATACAGAAGTCACAACAGCAATTTTGTAGAATTTTCGTTTGTCCGTTTCTATGTGTACGCGTCACGAAAAAACTACTCGACGAATTTCATTGAAAGTTGGCACACATTATTGAGCAATGGAAAAATGACTAATTTCCATCGCGTTCCAACGTTGCAAACCTCGAACTCCCAAAACAGAAAAAAAAAAGACAAGTCGCTAGGCAAAAGAAAGAGGGATTCTGGTGCAAAGGAAAAACAAAAAGCCAAAATGTGAATAACAAAGAAAGGGCAAAAAGAAAGCAAAACACGAACAAAAAGAGAAATGCGAATAACCGAAGTGAGAAGAAAGAGCAGAATTAAAAAATGCATATAAAAAGAAGGGAAAATGAGTGAGAGAGAGAGAGAGAGAGAGAGAGAGAGAGAGAGAGAGAGAGAGAGAGAGAGAGAGAGAGAACTGCGTTTTTCACATCAGGGTACCTCCCAACTGCGGACCGCCCCCCCCCCCCCTCCCCGCATGCCGCTCCTCCCTCCGCAGAAGTAACGACAGCCAAGTCTCTAATGGAAGTGTAAGTGTACCCAGGTAGCCTCAGTTACACTTCGCAGATCGTGTGTGTGTCTGTGTGCGTGTGCAAGAAAGATTGGCGCACCCGTCCAGATCGATCTATCGGGAAAATTGGGCCTTCCGGGGGAACTAAATGGATGGTGAACGCAGAGCTCCCGGATGTCGGGATATAAATAAAGGGAGAAAGAACGGAGAGAAAAAATGCGGCATGGACAGAGATAGAGAAAAGTCAGCCAGAGGGAAGGAAAAAGGTGAAGGGATATCGGAACTTTGCAAATGGGGCTGGGGGGATAAAATCGGACGAGAACCGCTCATGCTGGACACAACAAAAAAATCACCACCGCCAAATAGCCAATCCAAATATATGTATGTGTACACACTTGGAACGTTGATTTCGAGCACTCTTTTTACTTTGAGGCCCATCATATGGATGTATGTATATATATATATCAGGACGGGAGGAGACGAGGCCATCCTTAATGAGAACGTCGAGCGATTTTCTATCGGTTTTCCAGGACTGTTCCGCGCCACCTTGACGAAGGTCATCGGCGAGAGCCGTCGACTGAAATTCGGCGACGCGAGTAACACAGAAACACAAGAGAGGGAAAAAAACGAGGACGAAGCAAACAGAGATGGAGAGGAATAAAGCTGGGCGACAGAAATGAGAAAAAAAAACAGCGAAAAAATAAGACTGCCTTTGTGAAGTTTTTTTTGCGCTTCTCCTTGCGTCATTTTCCTATCTCTCGGGACGTAGATCGGAGTCCAAGGACGGCGAAGAAAAAACAAAGAAAAAATCCGAGCTTTCGTGTGGCGGGGGGGGGGGGGGGGGGGGCAGAAGACTAGAAAAAAAGGAGAGTAAAGAAAAAAGAAAGAAACAATAGTCGCGAGGAGATCGTGAATTCAGATGGTTTCTGTTTTTATGGGCGCTGAAATTTGTTTCTGCTCTTTTTTATTCTTTATTAAAAAAAAATACTATCATCCAATTTGATTAATTTTTAAATTTTAATAAAAAAATTCTGCCAATTTGTAAATTGGTTTTTAATTAATTGTTAAATTTTATTTTTTAATTTTCAATTGATCGATTCTGTTTTCGCGTAGACTCAGGTTGCAGAGGTTGGAAAGAGAGAAAGAGAGAGAGAGGTAGAGGGGGAGAAATAATGCGAGAGATCGTATAAAGAAGTAAATAATTAAAAACTATTAAAAAAAAAGTAACGAAGCTCCGGCGAGGCTTTCGCTACGGTTGCGTGCCTTATCAACCGCACGCGGGAAAATCTTTCGCTCTTCATACGATAAGAGAATGTTTTCAAATCCGATATCAATATATATACATATACAATATATGTCCCGGAAGAACGTATGTCGTAATGCATATTTGCAAATTTAAATAAACGCGATGACGTTCGCAATTTTCCTTCATCTTGCCCCCCCCCCCTCCTCCGACCCTACCGTTCCCCCGGCCCTCTCAATATTCTCTCGTCTGTTTCTTGAATAATTCAACGTTTCGCTATAACATGTGGGCCGTCATGCGGCCGCGAGTCCGTTCCTCGCAGCGGCTCCGTGTAACCCACTCGCAGATTTAATACACCCACATATATACGGGACTGTAAATGATTAAATGAAAAGAGTGAACGAATGTAAAAAAGATATATATAATTATTACTCATATTTATTTTTATTATTCGTAACGTTACTAGTAAAGTGAGGAAGTGACATTGTGGAGTTGATGTTTTTGCTACCGACAAGGAACATCACTTTGATGTCCGCCTTCGTGTACACGATGGAGCATTAAAAACGATTCGATACGTATTTTTTTGTTATCGGCGGAAAAGTGACATTAAGGGATGAAACGACCCTTTGGAGTAAAGCATGTAAAGGGCTTGGTTTTACAGTTTGACCGGTGAAGCATTCCACTGATTTCAGTGAAACAGGAACGAAAATTCTTCTAGTGCCAAAAGATGAGATATCCACCTTGGGTAGGTCGAAAGAAACAAAACGACTCCTTTATGTGTCTTTCTCTCAGCCCACATTTAGGAAGCGCATTAAATTAAACGTGACGGATAATACTTTGAAGAAGTGACAAAATTAAGCTTTACGTATTTTTGCATGTTTGTCGAATGTTAAGGGGGCAAACAACATTCCATATATTTTTGAGGATTTTTCGTGAAAATTGAGGGTTGCGGGAGAAATAAATGGTGAATTCGCATTCGGGGGATAAAAATACATCGATGGGGACATTAAGAAAAAATATTTAAAGGCCAACATTTTCTACCATCTCGGCCAAAATAAGTGGCTTCACTGAATTTCAGTTTGATTCGTAGAGTTGCGATTATTATTCGATTTTTGGCAGAATTTCTAAGTCGCATCATCGATTGTCGCGGATTTTTCCACACTTCCGTAACATCAATGTGGAGTTTGTAGAAATATTTTGAATCGGAATACAAATTATAAATACACAAAAACTGCAATGAGAAACTTGACGTAAGGGGTGGTTTACCCCCTTAAGCCTGCTATTTGGCGAAAATGCAAAAATACGTAAACTTTTATTGTATCCTCCCTTCGAAGTGTTCGCCGTTTCGTTCAATTTAATGCACTCCTTTTAATTGCAGGGTGAAAAAAAGAAGAATAATGCCCAGGTCCACCCCTCATTCCCCCTTAGTATCCTTAGTAGATTTCCGATCGTTTTGAGGTGAATTTTCATCCTCGTTTAACTGAAATCGGCGGACTTGTTGCGGGTGAAACTGCAAAATCAACCCTCGACATGCGTCACTCTCAGGGCTGATTTCATCCCTTAAAACAGTTTTTCCGCCGATAAACAAAATACGTATAGTTTTTAAAGCTCTAATATATATATGAGTTTTAGCGAAACCGAACATGTCCCTCGCGAGTCGAGATGGAATTTTTACTTGGCGTTCGCTTTTCTTTGACTTCCGGAACATACAAAATTCTAAATCGAATGAAAATATCGGCCGTTTCTCCGGAAACTCTTGCCCCTCATCCCTGGCGCTCACTCCCATTGCCGGATACGCTAAAACCCAATATAGTACCGAGAGAGGATCGCGTCGTCGTCGTCGTCCTAGTGTTACGTTTACTAACCCCGACTATGTACGGCGGAAGACAACGCGGGGCAGGTCTCTCGAAACGCAAAGGTGCGGAGCACGAAGGGGAGGGTTCAGAAGGGTAAGGGGAAAGGAAAGGACTTCGAAGAGGGCGTATCGGTGGAATGTGCGAGGTATAAGGACGACCAGGAGGGGTGCACGGTGGTCAGGGGTGGCACGAAGGGAGGGACAGATAGAGAGATGGTCGAAGAGGGTTCAGAGAGGTAAAGAGTGCCTAGAGGGAGAGGAGAGTAAGAGAGAAAGGAGTGTTGGCGCCACATTCGTTCCACTCCGGGTGCTCTCTCTCTCTCTCCCTTTCCCTATTCCTCTCTTTTTCCCTACCCCTCTCTCTCTCCTTCCTCTCTTTTTCCCACCCTCATCCGCTTCCTCTCTCATTCTGGCATGTGTGTGTGTGTGTGCAGGGTAGCGATCCGGCTCCGTTCGGGGGTGGCTGGCAAGAGAGGGTGTCCCGTCGGAAATGTGCGCCAGTTGCCTCACGACGATCCTTTCGCGACGTTCTCGCGCGCGGACACACTCGTTTGTCCTCCACCGTGTATTTAATCTCACGAATTCCCCCAGCGAAACGCGAAACGCGATAATTTTTTCTTTCGAGTCTTCCTGTGTGCAAACATGTAACGCGCGCACGTGGAATAGTGGGGAGCGTCAAAGGTACAGATCGCGATTTCGATCGCCAAGGCAGCGACGAATATTCATACGAGAATTGATCGAAAGAAAAGAAGAAAAATAATATTAAAAAAAAATATATATATATATCGAATTGATATATTATCATTCATAGAGTATACACTCCTCTTAAATCAATCAATAAATTAATAGTAAAGGCAGCGTTAATATTTTTATATTTTCAATATGAATACTTTTTTAATACGTTCCTTGTCTGCACTCGTCCCGCAAAAAGTGAAATTTCCATCAGCGTCGTGGTTCGTTTGAATTTCGAAAATCTCCAGTCTGCGGAAATACATGTTTGCCTCTTATTTTTTTTAAAGCCTTGGAAGTGAGGTACAAATAATTTATTGATAAAGTTTAGTGACGAGAAAAAAAAATTTTGTACGGACGTTTATCGTATTTCCGTTTCGGTGGCATTGCATTTTCAATCGAGAACCGACGTTTCCAGTGATGCAGGCTGTATTAATAATAATAGTTTTAATGTATATATAAAATATGTCTATATCACATGTATATATTATTAATATGGGACGAACATATATCGGTGCTTTCAGAGAGGTTAGACATCTGCCAATAACATTCAGTTTATATCGCTTTGAGTTCCATTAAAAACCTTGTTTTTTTACTGTCTTGAATATCTTAAATTTTGTGTTAACTAAGCAGCATTTGCGGCAAGTTTTACTTTTCTGCTTCAATTTAAAGAAAAGTGTAGCCGAAGCGCATCGAATGCTTGTTGAAGTTTATGGTGATGATGCTCCAACTGATAAATCATGTAGGGAATGGTTTCGACGCTTTAAGAACGGTGATTTCAGCGTTGAAGACAAGCCTCGCCCTGAACAGCCAAATGAGCCAATGAGCTGCTACAACCTGGCGATTCCATTACGGACGATCGGTATAGACTACAATTGATTCGTTTGAGCCGTGCATTACGAGAAAAACGGCCGGAATACGAGCAAAGACATGAGAAAATTATTCTTCTGCATGACAACGCTCGGCCTCGTGTCGCAAAAGTCGTAAAAAATATTTGGAAACGCTCAAATGGGATATTTTACCGCACCCGCCGTATTATCCGGACATTGCTCCTTCCGAATACTGGTTGTTCCGACGGATGCAGCAGGATTTAGCAGCTCACCGCTTCACTTGTTTCGCAGAAATCGGAAATTGCCTCAAAACTTGGATCGCTTCAAAAGACGAGACTTTTTGTTCGAGATGGAATTCGAAAATTGCCTGAGAGGTGGGAAAAACGTAGTAGCCAGCGATGGACAATACTTTGATTAATCTATTCATACCTTTTATTTTGAAATAAATGGATTTTTTACCACAAAAAAAACGGACCGAATTAATTTCTACTCCCAATATATATTATATATTTGTGGAGTTGTAGTTAGCATCGTTGGAATGCAAGGAATATTTTTTTAAAGTGCTGAGCAATTTTTGTAGTCAAAACCTGCTGGAAGAAATTGAAGCAATTTGGAAATGGTAATATTAAACGCTATATAGTCAAAATCTTTTTGTAGTCAAAATCTTCCAAAAGAAATAAAAGCAATGCAGAAATGTTAATTTTAATTAGTTTCGAAATATGCAAACTCCAATCCCATATAATATAGCAATAATTATATTGAATTATAGAAAAGAATATACCACAGAATATGCGGAAATATTTATCACAACGGGAAACAATTTGTTGAATTTTTATGCGTTGTTTTAACGTGACAAAATTCAATGACAAAAAAAAAATCAGTGTTCGTAAGCTGTCGTTGTCGCTTGGCGACAAAGTATCTATCGAGACAAGAAGTGCGAAAACAAGTGTGACGTTTCCGAGGCCATTATTCACTGTTCCCTCGTTCTTATAAATCGCCGCGCTATTCTCCAAATAATTAGCCCCCTGTGCAACTTTATTCCCATATATAGGCGAGAGAGCGGGATCCGTTTTATTCGCGAGTACCGGAAACCCGTCCGATACGTGTACCGCGATCGCGATCGTCGCTTCGCTTTGACGTGATACGACACGCGTCAGTCGACACTCGGACAACGGCGGATAGAGAGCAGTGTGAGGTGTTGGGCTTTATACCCACACACACACGTGCATCACGAGTTTATTCACGAACGGCGTTAAAAACGGAACAAGAGAGCAAAAAGGAAAAGGGACGTTGATTTATGCATTGTTGTGAAACGATAATCATTTTTTTGCCAAAAGTCCAATAATAATTCATTAATTCTCAATGGAGACTCAAAAGTCGTTCTATCGTCCTCGCGTAATCGTTGATAAAAGATCAACCGATAATAAAAATCGACACTTGATAGATAGGAGTCGCGTTACCGGCGACAAAATATTGTCGAGCGCAAATGCCGCGGAATTATATGTAAAAATAATTTTAAAAAAAATGTAATTCGAATACAAATACAACGGGGGAAAAAGAATAGTTACACCAATTGATGTAACGCAAAAATAAAATAGTTTCCAGCAAGCTTCGTTACTCGAAAACAGCTTTGTTTGGGTTTGCTTGCGGTCTTCAGGATTGCACCGATCAAATTCAAGGAAAATACGATTTTTTTTGTCTAATTTTATATATTTCATTGGATTATTATCCAAAATCTTTTTTGTGCCGTTTTTAGAGGTTGTCGCAGATCTTCAATAAGGATCTTAAAAAACGCTTGATCGACTCCTCTCGTAATCCACGTTGCCTAGGCTGAATATTATACATGTCTATATATATATATATATATCTACATCTCTAGAACAAACAGTTGATGCACACGTTGAACAAAACGCGATGGCGATTTGCGAATAAAAAAGAAAACCCAATACTGAGCCGATCTTTCTACGCCCTCACTCTCTCTCTCGCCCTCTTTTATTCAGCTTGCATAAAAGCGGAACGATAATATTTTACCCGCTTCATCCCCCCTTGGAAAATCTCTACACGGGCGTAATTGGTCGTCGTCGCGAAAAGAGAGACCGCTTTGCCGAGGCAACTACGTTCAGTAATAGGGTGTGTTATACGCATACATATATGACGTACACACGGGCAACGTACGGCGAGAGCTGTGAACTCTTACCCCGTCTATACATTCCCATGTATATACACACACACATAGATAAACCGACCTGGATGGATAGGCGCTCGAGATTCAGCTGCGGCAGGACTTCGAGTTAAGCAGCGTTGTGCACGGCCTATATTCGGAGCGGTGACCGCTTAGCCGCGCACCAGTCAGCGGAAGGCCAATACTTCTGAGACCTTGGGGTGATAGGTAAGGCTTCAATTGGGAACGGGTAACAAGTAAAAACACGCAAGAGTACACGGTGGATTCTCGGGAAATAAAAGATATTTACACACATACCGTATTTGCCGTATGTGATTCTCACCCTTTCTCCCACCACTTCCAGTCGATTTAATCAATATAAACGATCTGTAACGAAATATTTCTCGCCAATTTTTGCTTCTTTGTTCATATGTTATTTGATCTTTATTTTGTCTGGGTTTATACGATAGGTTAAGATTTGCATTATTTTTGCATCGACGTGGTCCTGACACATTGTCACTGTTCATCGTGGCGTGGGTCTCGTTATTTTTTTCTTTCTCGACGAATAAGTCTGGCTCGATTAACGTCCGGGCAAAGAGGCAATTCTAGTTTTGTTTGAGACAGGCAATCCAATGCAAACGATCGAGATAGAGCGGTCGAAGCAGATTGCCAAAAGTATACGTAGGACGTTTAACGCCGGTACGAGTGATAGAGGAAGAGGGAATTGCCTCCCTCGTTGGAAACATGCCAGCCGTCGGAAAAGGGATGATAACCTTCACCCTCAACGGCATCAGAAAAGCCACGAGCTCTTGCATACCCGCACTCGCATTACCCTCGAATTATAATCGCGAGTACTTTTCGAATCCCTCTGCCACCCCTTTGTTCTCCTGACGAGACAAAAGTTGTACACTACCAATGAAAATAACGAAGCACCGTTTTATTTCTCGTCGCGCCCCCCCCCCCCTCCCTCGCATCTCGTACCGAGCGCCAAAAACGCCTGCATATTCAAGACTCGTCGCGCTTCGATATTAAATTTTTTACCGATATCCCGATAAGGACGGGAAAAAAAAAAACGTAACTGTTGTGCGGAGGAACAACGGAATATGGCGAAATAGGAACGAATACAAAGGGGAAAAAAAAAATCCTTTGGCCGAAATAAAAGTCGTGGAAAAAGTGTGATTTTCTTGGGTAGAAAAACCTTATTTGCCGGGAAAAATCTTTTAAAAGTTCCATTCTCCTTTATATACGTGTTATGTTGGCGAGAGTTAGGAGGGGAAAAACCCCCCGACGAATGGCTATAAAAGGCCTTTCTGCGTCGTGCTCCTATAACACAGCACGAAATCGTGCGCTATAGTCGACTGAACTTGAAATAAAAGTTCCAAGACCAAAAGAGAAAAAAAAAGAAGAAAGAGATCGGGACGAATAAAACAATTTCTTTTTCTCGTAGAGTTTTCGTGAGGAACGCGTACGTATAGGAGGATAAGTTCGACCCGTGCTATCTATTATTTTCTTTCTTCGGTTTTCGTTCTCCGTTCTCGTGCGGTCGCGTACGGTGTCCGTTGTGTGGGTGTATGAAAAAGCAATGATCAGTGGCGTTGAAAACATTTTGGTTTTTTTTTTCGATTGGGTTATCGGCTGTTAGTGGAATTTTTTTATCAATTTTTATGGACGGGAATTTTGAGGGTATCGCGTTATTAATTATGAACGTTTTTTTTTTCCATGCATTCGAGGGCCTCGAAAAACAGGTTGATCTTCAATATGTTTTTTTATGATGAGATTATTGGAATGACGAGGTCGGGATTTTACGGACAATTGATACATAGTCTTGCCAAGTTTGAGTTTTTTTTTAATTCGATAATATTGATAGACTATGAGGTTATTATTATTTAAAGAGAGCGCCGCCGTTGTTGCATGGCCAATCGGTGTATAGGTGCTTCCGACAACCAGGCTCATTTGAAATGAGAAATAAACAAAATGTACTTCTAGTATAATAACCAAACTTTCGCATGACCGGATACTTTTTTCAAATATTGAAATCTACGAAAAAGCTAAGCTGCGGAACAAAAGTCAGATTTTCGACCAGAAAAAAAACTTTTATCATTTGTTAATAACTAATGGATATACATATTAAGAAATCATCCGGTGATAAGATAAAAAACCTTATAAACTATGCTCTGCCCGAATTCGAAGTGAATCGGAATCTTCAATTTTGAGATACGACTCACAACGCTCCGTAAAAAATTTCATTTGAGAAAGAGGCAAAAGAAAAAAGGCTAAATCGCAAATTTTACAAAATCGTCATTGTGAATCAAAATTAAGGCTCTAGTTTGTGAAACGGGCATAAAAAATTCTTATTTTTCGCATCTCACGTTCATGCGAACCTCTTAAAATGCTATGAGCAATCGCTATATCAAGCGCGCCATTTTTTCTCGCAATTCTTTCTCCTCTTATCCCCCCCCCCCCCTCTCCTTGTCGTATTCCACCCTCCCGACTAAGTTCTCGGAGTAACTGGTACAAATTTTTTTGCGCACACTTTTCGCATTCTAATTGGGAGAGAGACCATCCAGCGTAATGTATTCGGAGCCCGGAAAGTTCTTGCCTAATTGGATTATTATACTTTTTCTTCCAAACTAGTTGTATCAAGAAAGAAAAAAAAAGTGTACTTTAAGAAAATTTGAGCAGTTCTTTTCCTCATTCTTTTCGGAAAAATGTTCCTAAAAGCTGTCGCTTTTCAAACGTTCTTTCAACTTTATTTTCCCAACGCTCGCTCGCTCTGCGGTCACCCATTCGAGTGTTGACCCTAGCCAATGCCGCTCGAGGTTCAAATGGTCGCTCGAAGAGCGGAAAATCCCCGAGTCGACGATGAAGCGTATAATACGCGTATTAGTATGTACATTATGCAAACTACGTTGCAGAGATAAGCATACCAAGAACGCAGGATCGTAACGCACGTACTTCAGTCTGTGAAGCGTTTATCGCGCCTCGCAAAAACAACCCCAAAGCAAGAGTTGACAAACCCCTTGGGTTATTTGCGAGTCAGGGGGGAGGGGGGGGGGGGATTAAGCGGCCCTCAAGTTTCGTGAAATCTGAGCATAAAATGGATCTCGATATTATCCGACCTCGTACGACATCTACCTCACACTCCCCCATCATCAACGCCCTTAAATTTCCATGTTGCCTCGCCTTATTTGAGAATTCAATCGCGAGGTGAAGACATAAAACGGTGCTTGGAACAGGCAGGTGTTTCGCAAGTTGTCGAAACAGTTCCAACTATGCTCGAACCCAAACAAACCCACAACGTGTTCGCATCAACGAAACAATCATCATTTTCCAATTTAACTCATAGAGATATTCAATGACGCGTGCAAAAAACGTTCGAGTCATTTTCATAATTCAAATGTACAAGAAAAAAAGGTAAACGAAAAAAAAATAGGTAATTCGAAAAACTAGTGTGCATTGCATTTCGGGGATCGGTAACTATGGTTTTTTAATTCGTCAACCATACAGCTCGATTCCCATGGTGTTAAAGTTTGGATCGTTGAAAAGGTACGGTTTATTTTTTCTCCATTTTCATGATGATCGAGAAAACTAGTTTGTTGGTTCTGGGTTGTAGATTTTTAGTGAGGATCCTAAAATACTCTTGGGTGATTTTCGTAAACTGTCAAAGAAAGCGACTAAAGGAGTATAAAATTTTCATTGGATTCCACCGATGCGGACTTCGACTTCAAGTCGAAGTTTGCATCGTTCCAGTGCAATAGAAATAAAATAATGAAAAAAAAAATCAATCGTAGCATTCCCATAGAAGCTCCAATACCATCAATTGTGTTGGGGTTTGTTTGGGAATACGAAAGAAAACGCTGAGATTCGAGTTCCTTTAGTATACGTGTCCATTCGGACTTTAACGTGTGTATCCAGACGGAGGCACATACAATTGGACAGGTATTGATCTATGAGTGAGATAATAATAGTTGGTAGAGTTAAGCGAACGAACGTGAGCAAGTGATATGGTATGTATGTTTGTATTCATAGAAACAGCACGCGGGAGACGAGGCCGTCACGATTTGATAAGGAAATTCATTAACGCGTCCCACTTTCGTCTGCTCTGGTCATTCTTCAGCGTACACGTAAAGCCCTTTTCCTCCGCCGTGTCTACACATATGCGCGTGTCTATCTGTTTTTCGTCTCTGTTCTCGCGTGTGTGGCCGATCGATCCCCTCCAAGTTTCGTCACGCCCAAATATCGAAAAGTTCGGTCTCCAAAGGCCCCGGAGCCTTCTCGATCCTATTCCCAGACTTATTTTTCGCTAGCCCGAGGGCACACCTCTTGCCCGATTGCTTCTTCTTTCCCCAAACTTGCCCACACACCGAACGATGTACGGACATATTTTCTTCGCGTTTAGTTTCGCCAAGATATTCTCCTGGGTTGTTAGGATGAACTTGGGCTACTGCGTCTTCCGCACGGGTTGCAACATTTATGTGCGTAATTGGCAATTTGGGAGAGGAGTAAAAAGTTCTCCGAGAAATATTAGGAAGTAACAAGAGTCCTAACTTGTGGTCAATCCGTTGAATCTTCTGCAGGTTATCGGAGGTGTGTTCATCTTTCCTTGAACGCAGCTCCCAAGCGGATCAACGATGGAAAAGAAATCCATGTCGTAGAGACAAATTAGGTTATTCGTTTTTCTAACCGACGTTCTTTGATCGCGTCTTTGGATCCACTGCTCGGTGGTTTTGTCAGCTGAGAATTGGAAGAAATGTTGGCGGGTTCACCAGCTGATCAATGGACGGGCCGATGAGCTGATGAAATTATCAATGAAGACTAAAGCACCGGAGTTCCCCAAGTCCCCAAGGATAAATCCGTTAGCTAGCCGTCTTCGATTTTATAGAAGTTAGCCAATGGACACCAGCTTGAAAGTCTTTCGATCAGAGACCACAGTGCAAGACCTCTCAGTTATGTCAACTGAAAAATGGTGAAACGTCCGGCTTTGAATTCGGAGAGTGCTAAAGTTTTTTTTTTTTTTACATTCAAGTTTAATGAGAGTACAAAACATTGGCCGAGTTACGTCATTTAGGTTTTACATCGGGAAAAGTTCTGTTGATCGCGTTAATGTGATTGGATTCAGGCACAGCTGGAGTATCCCCGATGAGCGATGGATACCAGCGACGATTGCTTTTGTTCGATAGCCATGCACCTCGGTGCGGTCGCACCGACGCTTATACATCTGCTGTTGCTGACCCGCAAACCCAATGATCGATGGCCCGTTAGGATTGTCACTAATCCGAAACAGCCTGCCGCAAATTACGGAGCGAAGTACCGGAAGAGAAGGGTTAATGACGCTGATGGGGTAGTGGGTGGAATAGCGGAGAGAGCCCGCGTGTTCAAATTCAAACAGTCGCCACCACACCCCCACCCTTTCGACCTATCAATTACACGCGAGCTCAAAAATACATGTTGACCAAGAAAAACAGTCTTATCACAGAAAAGAGTCAATTCCTACAACATTCCCCGTATATATCCTAAAAAGTAACCGCTAGTTCCCCGCATGGCTAAAAGTAACCAGGGTCATTTAGCGTCATAATGGATTCCGAGATCATGCCAACCCACTGCGATAACCGAAAAATTGATCATCGATGATGAACTTGCCAATTGATCTCAATTCTTTTTAACCATTTCGAAGGGAGTATTTTCTAAAACCGAAAACAGGGATGACGAAGAAGAGGATAACGGAGCTTATAATTGGAACAAAATGTCCCGGAAGTGGAGTTTGTACGTGGGGCGCGATATAAAGCTGGGTAGAGAAACATAGGTCCTCGTTATGGCCTTGGTGAAGCTTGGATAGAGTCCGGAGTTGCTAGGGAGAGAGAGAGAGAGAGAGAAACGAAGAACAAGCTCGGACATCGTAAGGGGATTCGTTGTAATCCAATATGTGGTCACGTGGGCTCGAGAAACGGCCGGATGGAGATAGTGAGAGAGGCTGACCCTTGATCACCCGGCTCGTAAACTGCTACATATAAATCGTACCCAACTGTGCGTACGGTCGCTACACTGTTTTTGTTCATTTTAATCCAGGATACACAACTTACGTATCTATTTACTTTCATTCTGTTGCAACGTCTTTGAGTGTGTGTGCGTTGATGCAGCGCGAGGAGAGTGCGACAGTATTCATGGTGCAGTAAAAAAAAACTGAACGCCACAAAGTTTTTTCATTTATTCCACATTCGAAAATGCGTGTGCAGATGTGAATGTAGAGTGGGTCGAATAGCGGCTGATAGGGAAGGAGGGAGGGGGGATGAATGCTTATAGGTCGCGGGGGCATAAATCACGGGAAAAATGAAGAACATTTCTCTCATCGACCTTGATGTCGCGTACTATCTGCTGGATACTTTCTCTCGTTCTCTCGTTTACCATATATACCGAGGCAATAGTGATACACGAGACCGCAGTTACAGCCCGCGAACATTACCCATACCCTTCGCTCGTGGGAGTCCTGTAGCTTTTCAGCCTGGGGCAACAAAGAACGGCCTAGTGTGTGAGAGAGAGAGAGAGAGAGGCAAAGAAAGAAAGAAAGGGAAAACGCAGGCAACCGACAGCACCCCCTGGTAGCATTGTTTCGATTGTCTCACAAACTAGGCCGCCGCGGTCTCCCCCCTGCCATTGCCCGTATACATATCGACATCTATAGAAACCCACACGTATTTACACACTCCCTCCGTCGCTACTCGGTTCGAGCTGGAAAACTTTTCCTCGATTGCGTCCATGATTTTCTCCCTATGTAACGCTCCGTAGCTAACGAAATTTCAATTGTTCGCCCGAGAATTGAAGCCACTGATAAGTGATTCTGCCCGTGAAGTAACTGTGCGACACGTCGTTGATAACTGGAATGACGTTTGATCCATCGCGCGGACATGTGCTTCAGTGACATACGCCACATTGATGGATTCTTGAAGAACCACAACCTATAAATACATTGTGGAAGACTGATCCAACTAACGAATGAAAGCAATTTGCTTGATCGTTTTATGTTGTTAGCTGATTAGTTCACTGCATCCATTATTTCTTACACGTGGGATGTGTAAGAAATGTAGGATGTTACACGTAATTACACGTAGGATGTTAAAGAATTAACACGTGTAAATGCCTAACACAACTTAACACAACGCACTTATGTGAGGGATAGATATTTCAAACACATTTAATATATCGGGTCTATGCATAATTCCGTAGCGAAAATCGAGGGAATTTCAAACGCAAAATAATCAACAAAAAAGCCATTTTAATCAACTAAATATGCTCCTTTCTGTTCCACAACGTTCTGCCATCTCTCCACGAACTTCATTATCCCTCTTTCGTACAAGTCCTGTGATTTTTGGGCAAATAAGTCATTGCACACCGAAACTACACACTCGAAAATGTGGAAAAAGTAACCATAAGATAATAACACATGTAGCTGTGTTGAAACAACACACTTGGATTTGCAGTGTCGTGATCCAATTGGTAAAATTTATTACTGAAGTGCAGAAAACGAGAAAGATTCAGAGAGGTCATAGTGTTTGGGTTTGTTCGGGATTTTTTGAGAAACGTACTGCCCTTGTCCCGGCAACTTGATACTGGAACATTCTTCTGGATATCCATGACGCAGCCCAACTTTACCTACCAGGTGTACGAGTAGTGGACGAAGACGATTCCCAAACACAAAAACAACTCGCCGAGCAATTGGGCGTTAGTCAACGAGCTGTTTCCAATCGGCTACGAGAGATGGGAAAGATTCAGAAGACCGGTAGATGGGTACCACATGAGTTGAACGACAGGCAAATGGAAAAGCGCAAAAACACGTGTGACATTTTGCTCGCTCGGTACAAAAGGAAGTCGTTTTTGCATCGTATAGTTACAGGTGATGAAAAGTGGATTTATTTTGAGAATCCCAAGCGCAAAAAATCATGGGTAAACCCAGGCGCACCATCCACATCGACCGCAAGACCGAATCCCTTTGGCAGAAAGAGGATGCTCTGTGGTTGGTGGGACGAGAGGGGCGTGGTCTATTACGAGCTGTTAAAATCTGGGGAAACGGTTAATACTAACACGTTACCAACAACAATTGACCGATTTGAAGCGTTCGCTGCTTGAAAAAAGGTCAGAATACCGAAAGAGGCAACACAAAGTCATTTTTCTTCGTGACAATGCTCCGACACATACGGCAAAACCGGTTGGCGACACGTTGGAAGCACTCAGCTGGGAAGTTCTACCCTGTGCGGCTTAATCACCATATTTGATTCCTTCCGATTACCACTTGTTTGCATCGATGGGTCACGCACTTGCCGAGCAGCGCTTTGGTTCGTACGAAGATGTGAAAAAATGGCTCGATCAATGGTTCGCAGCAAAAGGGAAAGATTTTAACTGGCGTGGTATTCACAAATTGCCCGAAAGATGGGAAAAATATATAACAAGCGATGGAGCATACTTTGAATAAAGCACTTTTTATCATTCTTCCGAATTTAACGTGTTTTGTTTTTAGAAAAAAAATCCGCATTTCATACTTGTACACCTGGTAAAGGATATTTCCTAAAGGTGATTGGACTGAACTGGATAACTCCAGCGGTCATGCAAAAGTCTGGAATTCTGGGAAAGTTTGCAATGCTACCAACTTATCGTACATGACACGAGACAAATGAAATATGGAGGCGTTGGCACGTGCGTAAGCGGCACCAGCCCGGGTCGTGTTCTGTATTCCATTGAACTCTTAATGGGACTTCCGATCTGCTCGGGGATTCTCCCTACCTAGCTTTAATTGTTTCATCAGACCTTCTCTTTCGTACACGGTTAGGCTCGGAGTAAAGGCTCTACCGATATGCTCATCTCCGGTGGGATTAACCGAGGCCCGACAACCCTCGATGAAGAGCCGGGCGAACGAAAAATCATTTGGAAATTGGACTCTAAGTGGATTATCCTTCCGGGTGTGTCGAGCTAAGAGAACCAGCCTTCCTTCCGGAAGGACGCGAAACCTTTCGAGCTGTACTCTAAATTATGTATACTCGATGTACGCTTGAATTTAGTGCGAAATTATTCCCAAGAGAATCGTTAACTCTTCCCGGCTGCAGTTTCATCTCTTATGTATGCAAAGCTATTTTAGGATCGTTTTAATATTCCAAACGGGTAACGCGCGCTCGCTTTGGCCCGGTGGCGTTTGAACTTTGAAATCTAGCGTAATGGTAGGAGAAAATAGTTGAATTTTGGCAAAGTAACGTCAATGTACAGCTTTTAATCGACTCCACGCAACTCCTTGCAACAATTAGCGCGGTTTTCGTGAATATTTTATTTAGGCAAATCGTTTATCAACGAGCTATCGCGGGCTATTCACCGGATAATCCAAATAAACTCATCATTCGTCCGTGACATTCTGCGAACAAAGTGTACGCGTCAACCGGATGTAGGTATATCTACCACGCTTGTCTCTTCCGATACCATAATTCTCGAGAATAATTTGCCAATGTCACGTGAGCATCTCCGTTAACGTTCCCCAGAGTTCCGACGATCCGGAACACGTTGGCGCGCTAGAGGAAATATAATAACAATCCGCTAGCACAGCGTAGGAAGGTATCCATAATACATGAAGCGTATGTTATATCGAACTTGTACGAAGGACAGGGCTGAAGGAGGGCAGCAAAGGAATTGGCTTGATGGATGGAGCAAATATTAGCTGACAACGTTTGCTACCCTCGGTTGCGAATTTCTCTCTCGATGGGCGGCCTTCCGCGTGTCTTCTTGCCTGGATTTTCCTTCGTAATTCCATCTTTCTCGATCTGTCCTCCTGCTCGTTGCAATACTTGTGGTCATACAGAGCCACATTTTTTCGCCATCCTCCCCTTGGGCGAAGCCTCTCCGGGCTATACCGGACTCCGAAACGGAGGGCGTATCAATGTCGTTATTAATCACCCAACGCTGTCGTGGTTTCCGTTTACAAATGGTCTCTCAATTTGTCGGTAACTTTACTTTGAAATCCTAGACTGAGTATCCTGCTTTTAATCTCGGAACAAATGTCCTGGAACTTATTTTTTTTCTCATGTACAATCGTGGAATGAGCATCGACCGGCAGGATAAATATCCTTCTTTCGAATCTGGGACGAGTAGCCTGATTATGAAAATTCGCAGGTAGCATTCAATCGTTTCCTTTATGAATTTCCCGATGTATTTATCTAAATAAACACAGCTCGAAGCCTCTGGGTGAAATATTTCCAGCAACGATGGATGTAGAATTTGTTCATCGGTTTATTTATGAGTCTTCTCCGCCGCTTACTTCTCTCGGTATGCTCTCTTCTCCGCAATAAATATCTGGAACACGCGCATGCACGAGATAACACGTATCAGTTCTTTTCTTACGTGACGCCGCGTTCCTGAATACGCCATTTCCACTCGGCTGACTCGCTTGGGTACCGCGGCCTTTCTCGTCTCGTTCGGAAGTCTGTCGCACCACCACCCACCACCATTCGCGCCCTGCACCCTACGAGACTCTCGGATCGGGCTGTCTCATTTCCCGTGTGCTCTTACAACATCTCGTTTCGCTCTTCACCTCGTCGTGTCCCCAATATATCCACGAGATGCAATTTTATTTTCGGTTTCAATCTCACCCCGACTCAATCTTGTCCGTAGCCATTTTATATATATATATATATTTTTTTTTTACCGAGCGTGGTTGCCATTTCCTTGGGTTCCTTTGGCCTCCGTGCGGGGTTGTCCCAGTTACATCATCTGCCATTGAGTATTCTGCTTCTTTACTTATTCAAAATCGATTATGGTATTCCTCGTCTGCCGTACGTGATCCGCAGTCGTTCGAAACAACTCCCTGCGCATTTATCTATGAGACGGAAACATCCCAGTCTCGTTGCGCAACGGTATACACATAAAGAAGGGCGGCGGAAGCAAAAGTTTGGCAGTGAATAATGTATATTTAGCGTCGACCTTCGCATTATAGCACACCCTCGGGTGGAGGATGGAAGATGATAAAACTCTTTGGA
This sequence comes from Ophion ventricosus, assembly GCA_963932345.1. Taxonomy (NCBI): domain Eukaryota; kingdom Metazoa; phylum Arthropoda; class Insecta; order Hymenoptera; family Ichneumonidae; genus Ophion; species Ophion ventricosus. Next base: position 31,356,688 of record OZ010716.1, read on the forward strand.
AATCACTAGTGATATTCGAAAGTTCGTAAACAAGTGGTAGGATAATTTTCTCAAAAGTTAGCATATTACCATGAAAAATAGGTTAACCGTGAAATTACAAAGTCAAAAGTCTATTCATTTTTCTCTACGATGCATCGCTGTGCACATATCGATTGATCGATGAGCGCCAATCGGGTGGTCCAACGCCTCGGCATATCTAGGTGGGGCCCGCTCCCCACCCGCGAGCTTTGCCAAGCTCGCGGATCCCATTGGCTACCGCCGACTTATCTGTGTTCGAGCAACGGTACGTCGCAGAGAAAAATGTACGAGGACTTTTCTTAACGGAATTGTGCGGTCTGATCACTCTGGGACTTTTGGAGCCATCCTGTCTAAATCGGATTTTCATCGCTATCAAAAGATAATGCATTATCGTAAGCCCGAATAATTTAGCGACTAAACGGTAGGGCGCTGAAAATAAAATGGCTGCTAGGTTTTATCTTGTGCTTGAGGAGGTAAAAATTCTTCAACTTTTTTCACGATCCACGTCTATACTTACAGTAGTGTCAATTATTTATGATCGATGGGAGACAGCGTGCGGAACAATGTTGGGGAAATGAGAGTAAAAAAAAAAAAGAAAATTTCAGGAAGCGTGGTAAAGAACGAGGCACTGGAAAACGGAAGTGAACGATCGGCAGAAGTTTACGAAAAGAAAACGATGGAGTTTTGTAGAAAACACGGAAGTTCTACAGGGGTAGTCCGCTGAGACGCGAAGAAGATTGAACCCACGGCCATCATTCATTTTACCTGTCGAGTCTCTCGTTTTGCATTATGCGCAGAATTTCAAACCTCACTCGCTCTCCTCACACTCCAGAGCCCTAATGAGAAATAAAAAAAAAACGATCAAAAGAACAGCCACAAAGCTTGGTAGTTTTCTATAAAAATCCACAAATCGAATTGTCTATTTGCCCAAAAAAGAAATAACAACATTCAAATATCGGAATTTGCTTGCCGTCGGTCGACATCAATTGGAACATTTGATGGAAGTGAACACGCATCGTATCGAATAGCAAGTAATAATCTAGTGAATAACGATCCCGAGACACGTTAAAGAGAATTTTGGCAGTTAGTTTTTAATTGCAAACTTGAAGATGGTCGGAAAAATAGGCCTGGCGCAATGGCGGCGTATCGTTTCGCCGCACGCGTTGGAGGTCGCGAGATTGGTCGAGAGTTTCGGGGTGAAAGGGGATCAATACGGGTCTTGCGCTCGGCAGAGGTAGCGGCGCGCAGAGAGGAAGATTCTGCCCTCTTGAGCCCTCTCGACGAGAAAAAGGATGGGTGAAACAGCTGTGACCTTGTACTCGTCCCTTCGACACGGCCTACAAGCCTTCGCTTCCGTTCCTCTCCCTCTCAACTGCCGCTTAATACCAGTCGGCCCCGAACTTGAGCTTCGTTACTGGAGCAAGTCAGAGAGAGAGAAAGAGAGGGAGAGGGGGGTGGGGGAGACGCTGAAGGATAGAAAGAAATCGTGCTCCGTTGCACGAGCTTTGCAAAGATTCTTCAATCAAGTGGGCGTCTCAGTGGTCACCCATCCAAGTATTGGCCCAGGCCAGCGCTGTTCGCGACGGGAAATCGCCGCGAGATTTTTCAATTGTTTCGCGAGGAGTACGGTACAGTGAAAAGCTGAGGCAGACGATACACCAGTTTTGCTCCGTTTACGCAATCTATATGCCGAGCAGAAAATTCTCAAACTTTCGAAAGAGTCGAATGAAGGAGTTGGGAAGAAAGATTTATGAAACTCGCAAAGCTGTAGGCCCGTAATATAGTCTGCGGGAGATCCTTCGACATATTTGATGTCAACCTTCGCCCCGGATTTATATCAAGAGATTCAACTTTTTCACACCTAGACACACGCAAAACATTTTCTCCGAGGGAAAATCTTATTCCCGAGTTTTGAGAGATCGCTCGGGGGATGACGAATGACGCACCCTCAAAGAAGTATCAAATACCCGCGAATCGCAGAAGCACACGTATCGTCCCAATTCCGTTTGTCTTCACTCAAGAATAAATCTTACGGTGATATATTTATTCACCTGCTCAATGATGCGTTGGAGTCTCGAGTTAATATTTAGCAGGCAGAACAAGAGCGCGATGTGCATCAAATTCAGAGCCGGTACTGATTTTATTTCGAATAACCTCGGAACGTTCGTTATTTTTTTTTAAGCTTATAGCATTTTTATGAGACTTTCTTATGAGGCCTGGGCGCTCCTTAGTTAACCTCGCACGGAAAGGCATTCTCCCGTCCTAAGAAGCTCCGACGAGCGAGAGTACTTATACAAGTTTTTTCTCCTCGGTCCAGAACAGACGCCAAGTAATCCGAGGGGGTGCCTTTTATGGGGTAGTCCGTTATTCTCGGAAGATAAAAAAAGGTTGCACGGTTGTATCGGTGGATGAGCTTTTTTTCGTCCGTATGTACTTCGCAGCAGCTTCGTGGAGGATCTAAGTTTAGTGGACCGTTCTCGCAGCGCTGAAGCTGGATACCTCCCCGCATTCTGGACAACACATTAGATTGTGCAGGTGGTTCTGTGTTTATACATTGGAACGTCGGTCTTTGTATCTACCGAGAAGCTTCAAATGGCAGGCTTGCTATATTGAGCGCAATATGTACCAATTTCTACCAGTCTGTCCATTGAGCCACCTACTTCGACTGGATGACCAACAGACTCCGTTTGATCACGCAAACCCTGTCTTTGAATATACGTTGAAGCCAACGTCTACCGCCAACGTAAAAGGCAACATCCTCCATAATGGAAGACATCATCATCAACGCTGAAGACGTATGGCTAACATTCTCCACAATGGGAGGCACGAGCATCAATGCTGTTGATCCAGGGCATGCTGTTGACACACGTCTCTTCGGCATGATACAATTTGACAATTGAAGGTCCTGCGATGCTACCAAGCCAAAGACTACCAATGAAAAACAGGACACATCTTCAACTAGAATCAATATTTATCCACATTCTAAATTAACCAGAGTTCCAATCTCAACTGCAAAGCTGCAAGATATTGAAGTTTGGATTGAACATGAATCCCATGATGGGACATCTACAACTCGAATCGAATAAAAGCGATTTTTTGTTGCACTCCAACGACGCGAACCTCAACATCACGAGTTGCAGGGGAGGATTCAAAATACGAAATATCATCTTTCCAGACAAACCCCCAAAGCTGGTACTTGAAAATTCGCAAAGAGCTCTCACCGTCGCGCTACCATCCAGCTTGAGTGGTTTTTTTTTTTTTTTCTTAGCTCGAACGAGCACTCGTGTACGAGAAACGTAGGCGGATTAAGCAAGCAGCGAATCGTTTTATAGCTTGCCTCAAGCGTCTTGATAATTTCTCTAGACGATCGATAGTACACGAGACGAAAAGAGTCCCGAGACGAGATAGCCAATAAATACTTAAGTACCGCAGTGTCGAGAAAAGACGACGCAGCGATGATGACGGTAGTGCGTTAAGATTCGCCGGCAAGCATTCGTGATTTTATTGACCTACTAAATCGTTAAGGATGAATGCGGCTTGAGTACGTTTCGACCGAGTGCCAATGCTCCGGAGATAATTTACCTCAATTGCACGACCGTGCACTTCGATTAACCTCTGCGAAAAACAAATATATTCGGAAATGTTGGAATCACACGTCACAAGATTTTATATGCGCATTTGGATCATCCAACGAACGTACGTTTATTGGATCCAATTGATTTGACATCCTATCCGCACGATTCGGATTTTAGACTTGACGTCGTTAGATTTGTTCGTTACCTCGATTCTTGATTGTGAATTTTTAAAATTTATTTTCAATGATTTCATCCTTGATTGTTTCTGTTCTACGATTTTTATTGTTCATCATACTTCAGTCCTTGATCGCTCGTACACTCGATTACTTTTATCCTTGATGCTTCATTATTTCGATTCTAATGATTTTGGTTTTTGATTGCTTCGAGCCTCGATTACATCATACTGTTTGCCCGATCCTTCATCCAACATGTTACGAAATTCCAAGCTTCTGAGCAGTGGCCTCAGGCACGCTCGTTCCCTAAAAATTTCTGTCCCAGTTCGTGCATGTCAAACTATCCGTAGTTTAATCAGCGTCAAGGAAATTTCCTTCGTTTGTACAACCTGTTCAACGTGTTACGAGGCCCCGCCAAGGTTTCTCGCGCGGTATACGACAGTGGGTTGTTAGTTTCATTGTTCGGGATAAGCTGAGGGAATGGGCCAACCGTGTGATCCACGCGGGTATACATAGACGATGAATGTACTATATGGCTCGTATATGATCCCTAGGACTTCCTCTTGCCCCGACGAGCGATAATCTTGGCTGGATGAGCTTTCCTCGCCTTAATTAAACCGCACGCTCGATTGTGCATATAGAAATCTCGCAAACGAGGCAATCGATATTATATCCCCCTTCTTCTTCCGCCCTCGACTTTCCTCGCTGCTGCGAGCAGCGCATCAAACTCTCGCACACCCTGGCGGTTGCCAAGTAGATTCTTTCCGACCGCGGTCAGACACACGACGGCGGCTCAACCTTTCCAGTGGCCGAAAACAAAAAGAAACAAACTAAATTGACTCGCGCCTCTCCTCAACTGCGATAAAGGCGTGTATTTTGGGATGCGTCTGGTCTCGATATTTACCGCATCGTGTGTCGCCCAATGCAATAATCTTGCATCCACTTAACAAAATTATTTCGTTTTCGATTAAAAATACACCGTGGCTTTATCACCATTATTATTATTTATTACGATGATAAGTAGGTTTTTATACAATACTTATCAATGCCCCGAGTAGAAATATTGTCAGGCTGGCTTGATATTTGATCCGGGCCTGATCACGTTGTAGTAAGGAGGCCTTACTTAAGGTATGCCTCAATTTGCCTGATCCGGTCGGTGTCAGGTGATAGTCAGGCAACTGGATGTAGTGTTTCCTCCAGTTGCCTGATCCAGCTAGCTTCAGGCTATGGTCAAGTAAGTGGACTTACGGCTTGCTTCAATTCGCCTGATCCAGCTAGCTTCAAGCGTTGGTCAAGCAACTGGACTTACGGCTCCGGCAGCCGTAAGTCCACTTACTTGACCATAGCCTGAAGCTAGCTGGATCAAGCAACTGGAGGAAACACTACATCCAGTTGCCTGACTATCACCTGACACCGACCGGATCAGGCAAATTGAGGCATACCTTAAGTAAGGCATCCGGACTACAACGTGATCAGGCCCGGATCAAATATCAAGCAAGTCTGACAATATTTCTACATAACCGGACGAAAGTGCGGCAGTAATCTCGTGCGTTTCATTCCGTATTGACGTGTTCTCGATTGTTGTCATTGCGATATTTATTTGAGGTAAGATAACTGTATATACCGTTTTGTTATATTCCAACAATACATTTTTATTTTACCTACTTTTTCAACACTTTTCTGTTTCCTTGCATGCGTTTATTTGCATTTTTTCTGTTGCCCACGTGTAGCCATTCATTTCGGTGAAACATAACCTATTTTCGAATTCGAAATGCACTGCGGACATAATGGGCATTACATTCACATTACCAATATTTGGTTTGTCTACGCTGACCGGGCTAACCTGCACCGATGGCATCACATTCTTCGATACCGATTAGCCCGGAGAGCGTAGGCCAACCAAATAATGTTAAGTTCCCAGTGTAGTTCGATCCAGTAAATGTGATTCCATCGATGCAGGTCACTTTTTTCTAAAGTAACCTGCACCGATTTTTCAAAGTCTATTTCGCATTTTTGCTATATAAACAATATATAACAAAGTTTTATTTATTTTACACATAAAGAACATGTGATAAAGTAGAGTAATAAGAAAAATATAAGTGTGATAAAGTAGAGTAATAAGAAAAATTTGTGATAAATAAGATTCCTATTTAGTTTATAAAATAAAGTATCAACGTTATTTGTAATTTGTGTCTTTTTCTATTTTGGGTTTGCGTGGTATTTTTTATTTCAGGAATAAATAGGACATCTACAGCAGAGGTTCATTCCATCATCCTGACTAGGCGATGATGTTTCAATTCAATTAATCCTTGAAAAATTAAGCCCTGATCAGGCTTAGATTTTTTGCACTGATCAGGCCTTTATTTTTTACGCTGATCAGGCTTTGATTTTCTATCCTGATCAGGCCTTTATTTTGCACTGTAATCAAGCCTTGATGTTATATCCTGGTCAGGCCTTGATTTGTTTCACTGATCAAGCCTTGACGTTCTATCCTGGTCAGGCCTTGATTTTTTTCACTGATCAAGCCTTGATGTTCTATCCTGATCAGGCCTTGATCTTTTCCATTGATCAAGCCTTGATTTTTTACCCTGATCAGACCGAAGTCAGGGAAAGTGTCACAAAAATGATCAGGGCTTGATCAAAAATCCTGATCAAGGCATGAAAAAGAAATCAGGATGCCTGATCAGGCCTTTATTGTAGCCGGAGCAGGATTTCTACTCGGGGCCGTCATCATTGTAGTTATTATTTATTTCACGGCTGTTGTTATTTTCGTTTTTATTCTCGATATCCCTAGAATATCCTCATTATTATTATCAGTGCCATCGTTAGCATTATTATTATTTATTGCTATAATAATCATTGAAAAGAGAAATGCTTGCCGCTATCGTTTAAAAACATTTTCCGTCTGAAAGTGCGCTCCGCGGAAGAAATAAAGAGACAAACCGATCTCTCCCTCCCTCTCTCTCTCTCTCTCTCTCTCTCTTTCTCTCTCTCTACATGACGGGCGGGCGGTGGTCGTCGCTCGTAATCCGAAATGAAACACGTGTGTCCGTGGAGAATTATATGATATAAAACGATGAGTCTAGATCGCGAGGGCTTAAGTATACACCGGCCGGGGCATAAAACAAAACCATAACAACAACAACACAAGAACGTTGGGAAAGAATAATAACGCGCAAAGCTTCTGTCCTTAACCCCGGATTAAGAGGCAGTGGCGGCGGTGAAGGAGGGGTGGGGGGGGGGGTCAAAATTGTCCGGTGCGTCGTCTCATCGATGGCTTGCCCCGACCGCGGGGACAATAATGCCAGGAGCTTTTCGTCTTCGTTGGCGAGTCTCGCGGGTGCGATCTCGAGAGGAACCGAGCAAGAAGTCTCGGTTGTAACAGTTGTACACCGACCGGGAGTGCTGGCAGTTAGTCAGAGACACGGGGAGAGTTAGAGAGAGGGAGAGATAGTGAGACGCGTAGTGAGCGAAAGGGATTAAAGGAATCTTGTTAATAATTATCGCCTAGACTGCTCGACTTGTCGTTTCATAGTGAAGAAAAATTGGGACGTACGAACCGGAAGTGAAATACGAGAATTGGTTTGCGTATGTTTGGGTTTTTCTTTTCCCAGTGAAGGACAACTGGGAAGTCACGAAAAGAAAATTTAGTATGAGAAGTTGTTTGGGGTTGTCCTTCCATAGTAACGAACAACTTGAAAGCTACGAAGAGGGAAAAAATTCCAAAATGTTATCTTTCTGATCGATCGATCGATCGATGCGGTCAAAAGATGATAGAAAAAAGGAGACAGCGAGAACGAGGAACATTTCCGAGAGACAAATCAAGTCGAATTACAGAATGATGCTGAAACTCGCATCATTGTTACGTAGTGGAAGTTTTATCGTTCTAAAGAATGTGATCAATTTAATCCTCTTATAATTTTTTTTCCTCAAAACGTAAAAAAAAATTCTTAAGACAAAGTTAAAAAAGACGAATCTGGACTTATAATAAGCCATAATAATTTCAATAACAATAATAAATTCACTTGTAATGTACTGTTATTTTTATATTATTCAGACATCACAGTCGACGCATCTTTGGTTGAACTTTGGTTCTGGGGTTGATAATAATTTGAATAATACTTTCTCAAATAATATTACTTTTGTCCTGACGATATTTCTTCGCTGTAGTCGCCGGCGGCAGCCTCAACACGGAGCAGGTAGCTATCAGGCTGCGGTCTTGATACCGTCGTAAGGCGCGCTTGATCTGTGCCGTATGTCCACTGGTTCAGCGGCAGCGTCGTACGGGAGTAACCCATGGGTCATTATGTCCCGGGACTGACACACAGATGGCGCCGCCAATGCCATGCCGCTTTTGTTTTTCGGTAGTAGCAACCTTCAAAAGATACGTGTAAAAATCCAATCGGGGTACGCCCAAAAACATCCAAAAAATTCGGAAAATTGTTATGTCCGATCGTAAAGTAAAGTTTCAAGAGATAGCTGACATCCTAAAGATATCAAAAGACACTGTGTTCAAAATTGTGCATGAAAATTTGTGTATGAAAAAACTTTTGTTCAAGTGGGTGCCGCGTTTGCTCACAGTGCAACAAAAACAACAACGAATTGATGATTCGGAGCGCTGTTTGAAGCTGTTTACGCGTGATGAAAAGGATTTTTTGCGTCGGTACATAACAATGGATGAAACATGGATTCATCACTATAGGCCGGAGTCGAAAAGAGCGTCAGCCGAGTGGAGAGGAGAGGGCGAAAGCCGGCCAAAGCGTCCGAAGACACAACGGTCAGTGGGCAAGGCCATGGCCTCTGTATTTTGCTCATCGGCTTTCTTCCGAAGGGCCAGACGATCAACAGCGACTACTACATTGCATTATTGGATCGATTGGATGACGCAATCAAGCAGAAAAGGCCTCACATGGCAAAGAAAAAACCGCTGTTTCACCAAGGCAATGCACGGATCCACAAGTCGATGAAAACGATGGTGAAATTGAACAATTTACGTATCGAATTGCTTCCACACCCTCCATATATATTCACCAGATCTGGCCCCATCAGACTTCTACCTGTTCGCAGATCTCAAAAAGATGCTCCAGGGAAAAAGTTTTGGCTCCGATGATGAGGTTATAGCCGCAACTGAAGCCCATTTGGAGGCAAAAGACAAATCGTTCTATAAGAAAGGCATCGAAAGTTTAGAAAAACGTTGGAATGATTGTATCGCTATGGAAGGTGACTTTGTTGATGAATAAAGACGAATTTTGCAAAAAAAAAAAAATGTGTTTTTACTGGTTAGTCCCGGGACTTAATGACCCATGTGTTAAGAACCCTCATCAGGTTAAAGTTGAGTAGCCTTACTCCCGTATTACGGTTCCACTGATCGGGCGTGCCTTACTGCGTTATTCCGGATCGCAGCCCGATCAGCCTTCAGAATGACGTATAAAAATTTCTAGTCGGGATGTTTGAAGCTCGCATCATTGGAACGCAGTGGAAATTGATCTTTCCTTCCTCAGATTAAAACTACGATAATCAAACCTTTTTCCACTCTGAATGTTGAAACTTTCCAACTTTTTGCACTCCGGGAAACCAAAGAAAACCACCGATCTCTCATCTGTTTCCGCAATCGCGATCTTTCCGACGAGTGATGTTGTCAGATTCGCTAGCAGAATTTGCGAATTGCCCCCTAACGGTTTTTCACGGCATCCTAGCTCGAAAATCCACCCTAACTAGTGCCCAGGCTTGAATTGCAAGATTTTCGTGGTTCGAGGAGAGCCTTTCGTTCGGACTCTCGCGAACTCGCCGACCAATCGCGAGCTCACGAATAATCGCGTCGGTTCGAGAAAATGGCGTTGTTCTCCGGTGGTGTCGGTAGTGGTGGTGGTGGTGGTGGTGGTGGTGGTGGTGGTGATGGTGCCGGGGCTGGTGGTTCTCCGACCGGTGGAGCCGCTCATAATCCGAGTCCAGGTCACCGAGAGTGTCCTGGCTCAGGTGGTGGACCCGCCAGGCAGAGGAGCCTCAAGGATCGTCTTCGCGAAGGAATCACCGGAGGATTCAATTGGCAGTGAGTATTGACAAACCTGTCTTTTGTCCACTTTCCAACGTAACGCGACTTTTTTTTCTTCTTTTTCTACATTATTATCCAAATTTTTTTTTTTGCAAATTGAAGATTCGCAAACTTCAACATCGTTTCGTTCTTGCCTCATAATTTTAGTTCGCTCAAACGAATAATTCTAGAATGCTTCTCGAGCTGCACGAATAATGGATTTACGTATTTCGATTAAAAATCATATTTCTTTTTATTCGACTTCTGCGGATGTGATTTTGACGCATGTATATGCGCGCGTACAAAAGTGAAAAATCAGCAAATTTTCTGACAGACTACCTCGCGGCCGGCTTGAATCCACTCGCCTCGTTGCCATCGTTGAAAAACACTTCAGCGGTCGTTTCAATTGGCCCAACTAGTACAGATAGAGTAATTGCATTAATACATGCACTTTTATTTCTCTCTCTTTCTTTCTTCTGTTGATATTATTTGCCTCTCATGTTATTTTGTTAAGTTTATCAAGTTAATCTTACGTTAATAATTCCATTTTTCTTTATATCGAGTTTTACTTTGAATTCCAATTTGCTGTTTTTTTTGTTTTCGGTATATTTTTTATGTTCAATTTCTATCTCAGCGTATCTTATATTCTTTATTTTTATTTCATATCGAATCATTATTTCTCAAATTTCTGTTTATTTTTTTTTACACCATTTTCTTTTTTTTTTCTTCAAATTTCTGTCAATATTTTTTCTTTTTACCTGTACTTATATATTTGCCCGAAAGGTCACTCGGTTGTAATGAATACTATCGATCAATCAATTCCTTTGCCCCTCCCTTCTCGTAACAGCGACCAAACGAAGCTAAACAATTGTGCAATTATTTCCATCCACAAAGAATAGTAAACTTCGGCAAATCGCAATTTACTTTTCTTATTTTTGCATCAGATTCGTGATGTAATTTATTGCTGCTCGGAAGTTCGATCCGTTGATGGCTTCGGTATACGCTTAAAATATGATCGCGCGAATCCAATTTTATCTCGTTTCATCGGTTCATTTATCAGTGGAGTTTTGCGAGATTCATTGTTCGTGCTTTGTCTGCTAATTCCCTGATATACCTCCGTCGTTAATTCGGTGCTCCGAGTAACCGGGCGAGCTCGCGTCACTGAGTGTAGGCCTCGAGAGGTGGACAAATACTCGCAGCGAGCGTCGCTAGATGGCAGTAACATCTCTTTTGAGCTGACCACGTAGCGTCATTTACAAAACGTGTAAATATATATATATATATGTGTATGTATATATATTGGGTGAAGTAAAAAGTTCTGAGCGTTTTCCGCTAGATGTCTTTAGTGAGCCATACCTCACGATGTATACATCGCATCGGGTCATACTGCACGGCGATTTAAAGGTGACATTACGCTGCAAACAAAGTTCTTTGACAGTTTTGTGTTTGGTGAAGCCAATTGTGTGTTACAGCGTTCCAAAATTGAGGTAAAAAAAGAGAAAATTCGATACATTCTTCAGTAGCACTACGACCAAGGTGAAAAGGCGGAGCAGGCGGCCAAAAAAATTTGTGCTGTTTATGGAGCCAATACAGTATCGAATGCAACAGCAAAGCGGTGCTTCCAACGATTCCCTTCTGGTAATATAGACGTCGAAGATGAGGCACGCTCTGGTAGGCCAATCGTCGAAAATGTCGATAAAATCATGGAAATCGTCGAGTCGGACCGGCATGTGAGCACTTATTCCATTGCCCAGGAAGTGAAGGTTAGCCAGAAAACCCTTTGGAACCATTTGCATAAGGCTGGTCTCAAGAAGAAGCTCGATGTACGGGTGCCACACGAATTGACGCAAAAGAACCTTTTGGACCGAATTGATGCCTGCGATTCCTCGCTGAAACGTAACGAAATCGACCCATTTTTCAAGCGGATGGTGACTGGCGATGAAAAATGAGTCACATACGAGAACAACAGCCGAAAAAGATCGTGGTCCAATCGGGGTGAGCCGGCCCAAACGATCGCCAAGCCCGGATTAACGGCCAAGAAGGCTTTGCTGTGTGTTTGGTGAGATTGGAAGGGAATCATCCACTATGAGCTGCTCCCATCGGGCCAAACACTCGATTCGGACCTCTACTGTCAACAACTGGCCAGATTGAAGCAGGCGATCGACCAGAAGCGGCCAGAATTGGCCAATAGGAAGGGTGTTGTTTTCCATCAAGACAACGCCAGGCCGCACATATCTTTAACGACGCGTCAGAAGCTCCGAGAGCTTGGATGGGAGGTTCTATCGCACCCGCCGTATAATCCAGACCTGGCACCAAGCGATTATCACCTTTTTAAGCATTTGCAAAATTTTCTTGATGGTACAAAACTGGCCTCAAGAGAGGCTTGTGAAAATGAGCTGGTCAAGTTTTTTACCAATAGGGACGAGGACTTCTTCAATCGCGGAAGTATGAAATTGCCTTCAAAATGGACAAAAGTTCTAGAACAAAACGGCGCATATTTGATCTAAATCGGATAATCCTAACTAAGTTAATTTCATCGTCGAAATAAAGCGAAGAAACTATCAGAACTTTTTACTTCATCTAATATAAATAGATTTACTGGGTGTCCTATTCATCTCGAGATATCAAAATAACTCAAGAACAGCGAAGGAAATCGAAAAAACCCGAGCCACGCATCGAGTTGATTTAAACGAGAAGTGAAATGATGATAAAACTCTTCCATTTAGTCGACGTTTTCAAGTTCATTTCAAGATCAACTGTATTCTACATAAGCATTTTATTCTACGTCAAAAAACGGGTTACTATTGTCCGAGACATTTCTTTATTTGACCATCATTTGGGGGTGGAAAAATGATGATGGCCCAAATTTGAAATTCAGCAAAAAATCGAAAAATCAACGTAACTCGATGAACCAAGTGGCAGTTTTTGGAACTCACGATTACGAATCAGTATGGACACGGACTCAAGTTCCAAAGGAGACGGGGGAAAAAAAATACGGCCGACAGAGTAAAGTGACTCATTTTGGACGACGCAGATAAAATTTGGATTACAATTTTTCGTTTTCTGTCTTACATGGATGTTTTTTGAGCCCTCAATACGAATTTTCCTCAAAAGATTAAATTTTTATGGAAAATCTTTTTCAAAGTCTTTTCAAAGTGATTTTCATAAACAAGTAGGTATAAGTTGAAGGTAATATTGTTATTGAGTTGTGTGTAGAATTTTAGCAAGATCGCAGTCGACTCGTTTTAAAGTTATGTTTCCCACAAACTAAAAAAAATTGAGTGTTATGAAAAACGTGTTTAAAACTTCGAATTACAAAAAACGCAATGATTTAAATGACTTACCGGCTTACTAGCGATTCAGGGGCCATACAATAGTCTATCAGTCTCTAATTTTTCACGCAAAAAACAAATTCGATTCTATGATGCCGCTACATGTATTTCTCCCCTTACGCTACATCCCAATCTCATAATCTATATAAAAACCTACATTCTAATCCAGTCGTCTATATAATACCCCCCCCCCCCCCCCCCCCCCATCTAATAATTTATATTCAATGCCTGGGCTAAAGTTACAAAAAAATGAATCCAGCGGCAAATTATATTTCAAAGTTCTCCATTTTTTTTTACCACTACCTTGGAACGCGATTGAACGACCCACCGACACATTTAAATTCTGCAATTAAGATTGCCAAGACGGAGCTTTTAATGACTCCCGGATGCTTTAGATGGCAGAGAAATAAAATAGAGATAAGAAAAAAAAAAGAAAGGCAGCCCCAAAGTCAATCTCTCGCGTACGGTACGCGCAGAGAAGCAAAGAGCGTATGCCTTCGGGGGGCGCAGCAACGGCGTATCTACCGTAGTACGCCTTCAAACACAGGAGAAAAGTAATTACGCCGTGAACTTTGAACAGGCGCAGTCATTCTATTTGATTTATACGCACAAAGAGCTCCTTTTCTTTCATTCGACAAAAAATTCAACATTTTAAGCGGGTTTAATTGTTTGTGCTGATGAATTTTCGTTGTTTCATGACTATGATATCATCGCGTACCTCGAGCGGGACGGCTGATTTTTCTTTTATTTGCGGCAACTATCAGTGTGAGCTTTGAAATTTTTGAAGGCGCGAAAAAAAAAATATCTTTCGTTTATAGCCTCGGGACAATAAACGTTGATAGTCGCGGAAAAGTAATTTTGCATGGAAATTAATAAGAGACTCTAAAATACGGTACAATACGATGAGTAGAAAATTAAAACAAAGCTTGTCCAGAGGTAATTTTTTTTCGAGCTCATAGATACATTTTTTCAATACCACATGGTCCATTTTTTGTTTTACTATTTTAAACAATTGTTTCACCCAAAAGTGGAAACCAAAAGTGAAGCATTCGATAAAAAAAATGTCCATGTATATTTTCATACACATTTGCATATGTATATTTGTGCAAATATTTTTTATGGAATATTTTATTTTTAATTTCCATTTTGGGCGAATTAATTGAAAACTTGTCTCTGTGAACTTCAATAAAAGTTCCAAAAATCGAAACTTGAAGTAAAATACTTTTGAAATTAATTTTTTAATACTTTTTCCAATAATATATAAATATATGTATGTGGAAATATTTTTAATCGATTATTTCTTCATTTCTTATTTCTGATTGACGCAGTTTTTCAAAATTGTCAAATGATCAAATGAACCGTAAAGTAGTGAAAACTTGTCTGTCCAAACTCCGAAAAAAATAGCCCCAGACCATGGTTCGTTAAACTTATCCACGCATTCAATATAAATAATCTACATATGAATTGGCTCGATACGCGATCGCGTCTCGTGATGATTCATATTTAGTGTACCGGACACCATGATATTACCATAATTTCTGTCCCGGCTACGTTCGCGTTCCACTTTCGAAACTCTTCGTTTATAATACTTGTTCCGCGCTGTGGCTGGCATCGCTCACGAGCACACACGAGACACACACTCGCCGCACACCCGATTCGTCACAGTCTGTGCACGGGGAAAGGCCCTTTGTCGTGAACGAGGGTCCCATTATTGGGACCTTGGTAATAATCCTTCAACAGGTCAGTTGAAATTTTAACTGTCATCCGCGTCGATCGCAAATTTGCCAGTCTCGCGGGATCGTTATACTCCACCAAGCCAGATATATATAGTTTATTTACAAAAATAAGGGAGACGGAATGTAAACATTTTTTTTTTCATTTTCAAATTTGAGAAACACAATTTTTTTTGCACAGTTTTATAGCCTAGAGTGTTAACTTTTATTTACAAAAAATATATTGCAAAAATTAAAAAATCGGGCCAACTATAAAGATTTCTGTGAAGGTTTCGAACACGATGTTTTGTGAAACGTTGAAAGTCGTATCTTAAAATCAACATAGTTTATAAAATATTCTATCCTATGGCCGAATGATTTTTTTCACATGTTTATTTGTTAATAGCAAAAGATTGATGTTTGCTCGAAAATCGAACTTTTTTTTTTCCTACAGCTTGCCATTTTCTTTATGTTCCGGGCATACGAAAGTTTTATCATTATACTAAACGTAGGGTTTTTCAATGTCTCATTTCCGCTGAGCCTCTACACCGAATGGCCATGCAGCAACGGCGGCATTTTCTTCAAATAATAACAACATTGGTTATGATTGTTTTTCAATTTAAAAAAAAACTCAAACTCGGCAAGACTACGTATGAATCGTGTGTAAAATCCCGACCTCGTCGTCCTAACACTCTCGTGAGAAAAAAATATTGAAAATAAACCTGTTCTTTGAGCCATCATTTTTTTTTATACTCAAAAGTTCACCTCCAGCCAAAAATAATTTTAAAAACGAATCTCCTCGATGTGCCCACACTGCGCTGCTACGCACAAGATTATCTTTTTCCGCGGAACTTTCGTGGCCCCTGGCTTGCGCGCAGCACTAGGATACCTTTGAGTTTTATCTCGCAGGCTCCCAGAGTTTTCCAATGCAACGCAAAAGCCCCCGCTTTATGCTTCTCAGCCTCGATCTACACAAAAGAACATCCGCTTTGGGTGGCTCGGTCCTGCACGTGCAACATCGTCTGCAAAGTTTCAGGGCTTTTGTAACCACAACGACGTATCCTCTTGCGTACGAATACGTGTGTGCCATGTGTCAACGACGATACCGTTGACGCGGGACGAAAAGCGTCACCGATAGGACAGAAGCGGAGCTTACAGGACCAAGATACGTCAGTTCCATTCAAAATATATATGTATATACATATATAGGGTGACGATTATAAGGTGGCTATACGTTTTGTTAGGATCGGTCGTGGAGATGAGATATTTTATGGTTTTTCGAGACCTCTTCGGACTAAAAAAAATTGCGTATTTTTGTAACGAGTAGTATTTGCCAGAGAAAAATTGAGCATTGTGGAAAAAAATAAATATTCAATTTTCAGTTCAGCATAATAAAGATAAATGCCGAATACGAAATACTCCTGAAACACTTTATTAAAATGGAATGAAACTCCATTGATCCACTTTAAAATGCATCTCGTTGATCATTTTTTCCTCGATGACGGGATACACAAAAAAAAAGCTTTTCAGCAGTCTTTCGTATTCGGAATTTAATTATCGTCATTCTGCTCTACTCAAAATAAAATTGGGATTTTTTTTCGTAAATGCTCAATTTTTTTTCTGGCGATTACTGCGCGTCAAAAAAATACGCCGTGTTTTTTGTCGAAGAGGACTTGAAAAACGATTGAACATCATTTTTTCTTCTCGGTCGTAGAATCTTCGCGCAAGACCCTTAAAAAATACAAGGCCACTCTATAATCGTCACTATGTATATATGCGGGCAATGTGATTTTTTAGGCACTTGGCGGACAATCCTCATAGTTGACCATTGTCACTATACTAAATATTAATTCATACAAATCCCAATCTCTTCAAAATCACCCTCGGTTAACTATTTTTGAAAAAAAATATTTCCATGGTCGTCCTCGGAACAGCCAGATATGCTGATGTCCAACATATTACATAAATGCATCGCGTTCAAAATGTCGTTATATATATACGACGATGTGTAGGGGTTTCTGCGTCGTATCGTGTTTCGAACGGAACGTATATACGGACTCATTGGATGCTGTCAACAATGTCTCGCACACGTGTCAAGCATTGACCCATTTGCATGTATTATTCTACCGTTATTATTGATTTTCGAATCATTATTATTATTATTATTAGCATCGTCCATTTAGTATTATTATTACGATAAAATATAAATAATACTAGAGTATTATTATAATTATTATTTTCGTAGGTTTTATTTTCAATTGAGCGTATTTTTTTTTCCGGTCCATTGAAGTTCGCACTCGCGAACATTTCACTAATTCTTCGAATGATATTTTCCGCAATGAAAAGTAACCTTCGAAAGTTCGTTTTCCGAGAATGCTGCGCCAAAAATTGTGCACTAAAATCTGGAAGACGCATTTTCCTCGTTGCAAATAGTTGGGTTTTTTGTTCGCACGGCGCAATTCGATCAAAAGCTCTCGCTCTCTCTCTTCCTCCCTCTCCAATTTTGTCTCTTCCTCCCCCCTCCCTCTACCGTATTACTGTTTACGAAAAAAGAACAGCGTGCGACGCAATTCGCTTTTCCTTTTCGCCGATATATATCTATATATATATATATATATATATGCATAGGAAATTTTCCAAAGCGCAGAGGGGAAGGAAAAAAACTCAATTTCGCTCTAGTCGCGAATTAAGCACGGCGTAGACGAGAGAGGGAGTGGACGCTTTCCGCTCGACGATGATTTCCTTCTCCACCTCCCGATGGTCTAGATTGAGATGATTGAAGAGTTGAGTTGATGGATGAAGAGAGGTTAGAGAGGAAGAGAGATGGTGAGAAAGAGACAAAGGAGAATATCATGAAAGGGAAAATTTCGCTTGAGGCTATGTACGAGGGTCATTTGAAAAGTTTCCGGCCTTTTTAACAAAAAAACCTATTTCGAAGCAAAAGAAAATTTATTCTTCGACTTAGTCTCCCTTTGACTCGATACATTTGGTCCAACGCTTCTTCCGACCTTTCAAACCGTCAAAAAAAAAATTGATTGTCAAAACCCGATAATTACTATAGTTTTCAGCGTCTTCCACCTCGGCATTTCACCCATATTTTCACCCCCGCGATGTTTTTTTTTAAGCAGGGCCCCTCTTTTTAAAGTAATACGCATGTTTCTCTTAATACAGTTGATTATAAACGTATTATTGGTAATTTTATAAAGTAATTATTTATTGGTATTTAAAAATTGGAACAATTTAGCGTTACGGAAGTACGGCAACGTCGCAACTCTCCATCTTACTCTCTCCTCCGATTTCTCTGTTGCACTCATGACACCAAGCTGACCGTGGGAAGTCGGGTGATGTGAACTCGTTATTGTGCACGAAATTTTCGTTCTTATCAAACGAGTTTACAGAATATCTCAAAGATAAACAAAGATAAACAATGAATTTGTATTACAGAGTAAAGGGACACTCTGTAATACAAATTCATTGTTTATTATTGTTCCGAAATAAATGAGTGCTTTCATTGGTCGATTAAATTTATTATTTTATTACGATGAATCCAATTGTTCTACTATACGTAAATTACAAACGAATACTTTAGGTACCTGATGATTTAATTCTCGCGCATGTATTTCCACGTTATACAAAACACCTGACTTATGCGACGCTGCCGAATCTTTACACGGTCGCGAGACCTCTCGGAGCTTTGAGTATTTCGACGCGTTAATATTAAAAATCTTTTTACCCAAGTCGTTAACCCGAAACGTTTTTTTTTTTAAATTGTATTTGAAATCCTCATGACCTATTCAACATTATTCTAGTTTTTTGTTAGTATCTATTGCGTGAGCGCAAAGATATCACTTGATACAAGTCTTTTAGAGATGATTCTTCCGTAAGTCAGATGTTCAAAATTCTAGCTTCAGTAATTTGTATCTCTTTTCTTTAGTCGTGGACCTTATCTGAAACTTTGCATACGTGAATATGGATACTTTATCTATGATGTACTTGAACATTTTCTTTCCTCGGCGGAGAGACGTATGTGACGGAGCCTCCTCAAAAAATCCTAAACTGCCATATAACAGCCATAACTGATAATATTTCTCGACACAGAGGCAAATACGGTTTTCGAAATTTGCCACTGTCATGTATGTAGCGTGGGATATTTCTAAAAAAAAACATTTAACCGCCGCAAAAATATTTAAATATAGAATTTGCTTTTCCGTTGGATTTGTCTCAAAATAAGCAATTAAAAAAAAAAGATTAAAAGCTATGGCTTTCCATTGAAAACATAGAGAGTTACCGCGGTTACTCGTATACCCGTTGAGAAAAAAAAATTCTATTGCCATCGCACGTCCCCTTCAGAACCATAAAACTTTGGTAGGAAACACCGCTTTGTACGTCCTCATCTTTTCGATTAATTTCAATGCTTTTTTTTTCAAAACGGGACACCCTGTATAGAATTACTATAGAGAGTAGTAATCGAGCAAAGCCCAAACTTTGTACACAGCTTCGACAAACGAAGTACTTATTTCTTTTTCTACGAGTTAACAATACGCGTGGATCGCGTCGAGGGAATCTCGACGAAGACCTGCCATCGCTGTGAGGAGAGCCCAAGAATAAGGCAGAAAAAAGAGGCAGATAAGAGACTAAGAAAAGTTTCCTGATTAAATTATCGACTGGCGAGTTGCCGATAGTCGAACAAATCTCCGGGCTGTATTCCAGGCAGTCTAAGCCTCGCTCCAAGCTCAACTTCCGTTCAACTCGGAATCTCCCTTCTTCGCTCGATATTCGGCGGTCGCCGCCTGCTCTCGACGTGCAACGGGCAATCTCGAGTCGTTTTCGCTCGGAGAAAGAAAAAAAAGTCAGATAGGCTAGAAATGTAGGCTTCGAGAGAGAAGAATATTCTCGTGAATCTGTGGTTCGTTTCTGCTTTCGATTTTTCGGCCACATTTTATGCCCGCTTCGACTGCGACGCGCGATGAGGGGAGAAGGAAAAAAACGTTCCGGGCGACCTATTCTCCGTTCAAAATCGTCTGGAAGAAAATTTCTGGATAAAGAAATTCCCGAAATAATTTTCTAGAGAAAAATTTGACACAATGAATTTCGTGGAAAAAGCGTTCCGAGGTTAATGGCCCGAAGAAATTTTCGAGAATGAATGGTCCGGAGACAAATTCTGCAATCAACTTCCTGGAAAAAGATTTTCCGGAATCAATTTTCTGCAGAATAAAATTCGGCCTGATTTTCTCTGGGAAAAGAAATTCCAGAGTGGAATTTCTCTGGAAAACATGTTCTCGGAAAAAATCTTTCAGAATTAATTCCCGGGGAAAATTGTCCCTGGGGAAAAAAATCTACAATAAATTTCCCCAAGAAAAGTCTCTGTGCAATGAAAAATACCCGAATGAAATAACACTCGAACAAACAGACCCAGGCTGAAAGAAATCATAAATCGGTATAATATTCAGATTCTATTAACTGACTTCAGACATTTTATGATCTATCAATAATACAATCAATGAGTATACATAGTTTTTTTACAATAATAATTCCCGAGTCAAAATTCACCAATAAATAAATAAAAAAAACCATCAAATCAATATTCGCAATATTTGTGCACCAATTATTACGCATACTTTGATCGAAGCCGTTGGCAATTTTTTCTCAATCCGGCGACATAATTCACTTTTTTTTCGCTCGAAGCATTCAATCGAACCTTGTCCAATTTATATTGAATAACAAAACATCCGTACAAAAATAATTTATTCCTGCAGGGAAATTTTATTCGGGGAAAAGTCAGCTTGCATAACAAATATTATAAGGAAATTGGTTCTCGCAGAAATTTATTTTCAGCAAATTATCTCGTCGAGACCTTTCTTTCGGGAAATTTTGAAGACGGGGAAATAGACTCCGCTCACTGAGGAGAAAAGAGAATGGAACAGAGGAACGAGACTATGGCCGATTAATCTTTGCGTCAAAAGTTTCGCGGCCTCCTCGTCCCCCTGCCCCCTCCATGGTCTTCACACCCATTAAATTTTTGCACCGACCAATGCAATTGTCAAGGTTAATGGCGAAAAATGCTGAAGCACCGTATACACATTACGAGAATATATATATTTATATGAAACTTGGCAGATTTATTCGAGACCTCATCACGATCGAATGTTCGATCGAGATCCAAAAAAAAATATTCTAAAAAGAAGAAAAAAAAACCTCGCTTACAAGTGATCGACGAGATAGTCGGCTTCTCCATCTTCTTTTTCTTTCAATAATTTTTTTTTTCATAGATTCACAAACCGGCGAGTTCCTGCGCAGTTCTTTCCATTTTGCTGCATGCGGACTTCCGGTTAGTTCGTTTACGGCATATGAAAGTTCAGCTGGTTCGCGGCGTATGCAGAGGGCGTATAGAAAAGTGCGCAGCTCCATTGTTTTGCGCCGGCAAGACGCGAAAGAAAAAGAAAGAGAACGCTCCCGCAGGAGTAGCAGGAAGCGGAGGAGAAAATACGAGTACATATACGATGGTCGATTTTTTCTGAGAGGCAATCTTGGGCTTGTCGTTGCGAAAGAGTGTCGAAGAGGATACGCCGACGGATGAGAGCAAAGACTGATGAATGCACAGTTGACGAAATAGAAAAAAAAATGCGAGGCAGAGACAGAGGGACATAATGAGAGAGAAAATGAGGCGGATAGACAGCAAGGGAGAGAGAGAGAGAGAGAGAGAGGCAGAAGATAGTAATTTCCTTCGAAAGATCTCGCAGTAAGCTTGCCGAGGTCACTGGGTAAATGGGGCCAAGTGGGCAGGGTCTAAAGTACTTTTAGGCCATACGTATGGGTGTATATATATTTTTACACACAGGGTGTCTCAGACGAAGTGTTACAAGCCTATATCCCAGAAAGTACGAGTTATAATTTAAAAAAATGTGTCAAATAAAATTCTCAAGAGGCTTGAAAGACGACAATGACAATTTGACCTTGAATATAATCTTTGAGCTCATACGCAGCTCAACTTGGAAATTTTTAATTAGAGGCCTTATTTTTTATTGTTTATTCTTGTAGCTTACCTCGAGAATTTTTCGAAACACTTTGGATTGGGATTTTCAATCGAGTACTTTTTTAGTTGTGTGACTAGAGAGTTAGGATACCGTCGGTACCAGCACCGGGCTACGCCTTGGGTAATGCTCATACCGGCGGTATCGTAACTTTCAAGTGACACGACTGAAAAAGTACTCGATAAAAAAAATTCTTGTCCATTTGAAAAGCTCTCGAGATAAGATACTAGAATGTATTATAGAAAAAAAGACCTCTAATTAACACATGGGTCATTAAGTCCCGGGACTGACACACAGATGGCACTGCCAATGCCATGCCGCTTTCGTTTTTCGGTAGTACCAACCTTCAAACGATACGTGGAAAAATTTCATGACATCCGTTCAGTCGTTGTCGAGATATTGAAGGTTAAGTCGACGCTACATTTGTTTTTGCTTAAACGATGGATAAAAACGAGTTTCGTGTGTTAATCAAACACTGTTTTTTAATGGGAAAAAATACCGTTCAAGCTCAGCAATGGCTTGAGAAGTGTTACCGGGAAAGGTGCCCATCGAAAAAACAACCATTTGCCGATGGTATGCGGATTTTAAACGCGGTCGAACAACCACCGAAGACGCGGAACGCTCAGCTCGTCCAATTGAGGTGGCTACGCCCGAAAACATAAAAAAAAATTCGGAAAATTTTTATGTCCGATCGTAAAGTGAAGTTGCCAGAGATAGCTGACATCCTAAAGATATCAAAAGGCACCGTGTTCAAAATTGTGCATGAAAATTTGGGTATGAAAACACTTTTGTCCAAGTGGGTGCCGCGTTTGCTCACAGTGGAACAAAAACAACAACGAATTGATGATTCGAAGCGCTGTTTGAAGCGCTCTTTACGCATGATAAAAAGGATTTTTTGCGTCGGTACATAACAATGGATGAAACATGGATTCATCACTATACGCCAGAGTCAAAAAGAGCGTCAACCGAGTGGGGAGGAGAGCCTATTTTGAGGCCAAAGACAAATCGTTCTATAAGAAAGGCATCGAAAGTTTAGAAAAACGTTGAAATGATTGTATCGCTATGGAAGGTGACTATGTTGATGAATAAAGTCGAATTTTGCAAAAAAAAAATGTGTTTTTACTGGTTAGTCCCGGGACTTAATGACCCATGTGTTAAAAATTTCGAAGTTGACCTACGTATGAGCTTGGCGGTTGGACCCAGGGTCAAATTGACATTGCCATCTTTTTACACTCTTGAAACTAAAGACTTTTATTCGAAAGATTTTTCATTATAATCCGTACTCTCTGAGACATAAAAGCTTGCAACACTTTATCGCGGACACCCTGTAATTAGCAGCCAGCTATTGTGCACATGTGTAACTCTTCATAATGTGTCTGTGTGTGCGAGTGTGTGTTTGTGTCCCGGCGCGAAGACTTTGCGACCGAGAAAAAGTTTTGTCAAGTCGTTTTACAAAAAAATATAGCACATTTTTGTGACGAGTAGTATATGCCAGGAAAAACTGAGCGTTCTGAAAACAAAACAAAAAACAAAATTCCATTTTCAGTTTAGTAGAATGAAGATAATAAAATTCCGAATACGAAGTACGCTTAAAACAAAAATGTTTAAATTCAATTCCATGAGTCCATTTTGAAATTCATCTTTAACCATTTTTTCCTCGATGATAAGATACTTAGAAAAAGTTTTTCCGAAGGGTTTCGTATTCGGAGTTCAATTATCTTGAGTCTGCCGCACTCAAAATGAAATTCTGATTTCTTTTCTAGAATGCTCTATTTTTTTCTAGCAAATACTTTTCTTTTCGTTTAGTCCAACTTTTTTGGCTCATTTAGGTTACTAATATCATTGATATATTTTTGAAGATGAGCAAAACTTCAAAAAAGAGCTTAGATAGCAATGAAAATAGAGAAATGAATTAAAAAAAAGAAAGACTCTCGTTGCACTCCAACGGTCCAAATTTATTTTCAAAGAGGAATTGAAACAACCATTGAAAATTATATTTTTGTTGGTTGCAAAATGTCCGTGCGAGAGTCTGAAAAAAAAACCCTAGGCCGCCTTACAATAGTCACCCTGTATATATATATATATAAATACCTGACAGCATGTATTGTGGTGCTTACGAGCGCGGTAAGCACACACCCACACAACCGTACACTTCCTCCAACAAGCGTGTTGCTAAAGGAGAGCAAGATAATGGATGATGAACTCTCGGTAATGAAGTATCGAGAGGCCTCCTCGCGCTCAGGGAATTTGCTGGTAGTGCTTGCTTGCACGAATTAAATGAAAAGTAAGCCGAAAGAGATCGTTCTTTCGGGGCGCACGAACCCCCCAAGTATCCCGCGCCTCAGATCGAGAATGCTTCATCAATAATGTGTGTAGAAAATTCTGGAAATTGTTATCGAGAAGAGACACGAATATGAATTATTGTCACGTTGAAAAAGAAAAAGAAGGTGTATCGATTTAAAAAAATGCATCGCTATGTATAGATATAGAGCACCGCTTTTGCAAAATAATTTATTTCGTATGAAGGTCCTGTAAATTTATATATCTTTCACGGGCGACAAGCGATTAATGTTGGTAGGGTGGTTGTGAATGGCGTTGTAAATTTGTTGTATCTCCGGGTTTGGGGTGTCTCGTGCATCGGGCCGCGAAATAATTTCCGAAGGGAGGACCCGCACGATTCGCGGACCACCGATTCGCAACCTTGGCCCGCTTACTCTACATATTATACGCGTATGTCGGAGATAATTTAGCTTGTACATACCTACACGTCTTATATGTACACAATGTACGTCTTTGTATATAATATACGTGTAAATGCATATATTGTATACACGATCTTCGATACACCTCACATCAGAGTATATTGAACATTGGCATTACAATATTGAAGTTTGCATCGTTGGATCGCAATGAAAATAAATTTGTTCCAATTGCCAATTTTCGTTGGCAGAAAAAAGAGCTACGGAAAACGTTTCTTTAACATTCTCATTAGAGACCTGCAACCTAATTTTCTCGAGGAATGATTAAACATAACAATAAAAGTGGAGAAAAAAGGAAAGAAATAATTCCTTGCATTCCAACGATGCAAAATTCAACAACATACTTTTACGTTCATCTGATGCAACGCAAACCGAAGCCTCTCTGCGCTGAGAGAGAGAGAGAGAGGGAGGGAGAGAATCTAAAAGTCAAGGAATCTCGATGAGAAAAAAGAAGCGCTGACGATAATCCGATCAGCGAGGATTCCGTCTAATCCGGACGGACTACTTTTACTCTTTAAAGCGCTCGAGACACCGAGCACGCGGCTTTTCCTAAACTTGCGGATCTGCCGGTCTTATCCCCCCCCTTCCACACTCGTACTTCGATGCAGTTCGTCCTAAATTACCTAAATTCTTCAGTGTTCTCCGAATGAATATTTATTCACAAAGTTCTCGAGTGTTCGTGTTCAAATCACTGGGACTCAAGCCGCCGAACAAATTGTCCTAATCCACTCGCTCGGCCAGCCGATAGTTTAAAAGGAATCACCGGAAGACGAGCAAGCCAAAAGGCGTCGAGAAGAGAGTCGTCGCGTAAATATTAAGAACTCCGGGACGTTTTTTTTTTTTTTCACAGGCAATGTGCCGTAATTGTTCGACTCGGCAAACCGGAAATCACGTCTCGAAAAATATAGACACGCGTGGCCAATCTCAGAAAAGTTTCGCCGTGTGAGTGACAAGGCCGATAAAAGTTTGAAATTTTTATTTTTTATTTCTTTCTCAATTGAATGCAAGGGGAAGGGGGTCAAGAGAGAGAGAGAGAGAGAGAGATCCGGTGGAAGAAGCCTTGACATCGATCGCGACTCCAAGGAGATATCTTGTCGACGATGCCGCCTATAATGAAATAGGTACCCCTGACAGCTCTCCAAAATATTGCTCAATTATTTATGGGACAGCGTTGTGTCAACTCACATTTTTATGCATACTCACCCGCGTACGGTTCATCGTACTCTTAACGCGTTGCTGGCGCGAACGATTTTAGCATCCAAATATATGTATGTATTAGACCGTGTGGGTTTCATAAGCGGTTCCGATACTTCGAATGGAATTTCACTTTGGATCGATCGTGAGCTTGACCGATCAATTAAACGCTCATGGTAATAAATTTATTTGAGATGCCACGATCCCCAACAATACGATCCCCCCATTATTGTACGGGGTGGCCCGACGAAAAGTGACGTCGAAAAAGAAAATCTAGATGCCTCGTCGATTCATATCCCAATCGCCTCCATCCATGTTATACGATCTTTTTTACTTCTCGAGACAAGAAACATTTTATTTTTCTTTTCTGTGGGTGTACTTTCCGCGCGATGTTGTTTTACTCGTGTTATCGTTATGAAGTGCACTGTTAAGCAGTCAATAAATGACCAACGTCGATGCCTTAGAATTTTATCGAAAGTTTGAAAAATAGGCGTACGAGCATCAGACACTTGAGTTCAGATGATGAAAAAAATATTTATACCAGGCTAAAAGACTCCCACTTGCTTAAAAAAAACTCTCAAAAGGGAAGTGCACACCCAACAAAGAAAGAAATACAAACGCACGCTATAGGAAAACTCGAAAAAATGAAAATGTTTTTTTTTTTCTTGAAAAGTAAAAAAAATCGTGATACATAGTGACCCCCATTTCCACACCTCCCCTGATAAAATTTCGTACAATATTTGACGGAAAAACTATTTCTAATCTCGTGTGGTTTCAACACTCGCGTTTGGCTCGTGCTGCAAACTCACACTCGCTAGAAAAAGTTTTTTCATACTCGTATCATAATGTACTAGTATGATTGTTACTTATGAATTTCATATAATAACTTTTCATATATCGTGATATAAATACTAATAATAATTATTTATATATTCTTGAATCAATAAAACCGATCCGACCTGTCTTATTTTATTTGCGCGCAAATGAATAATGCCCAGAAAAGGTGCGAGTGAATTATGCCCAAACGATCAATAATAGCCAAGAAGAAATTCAAGTACGAGAGGGTGGGTAACAACGTAGCCAAATGAGAAATTGTTAAAAACGAAAAATCAAGTTACATTACTAAGGAATAAGAAAGAGCCACTTGAAAGATCCGGAAGTTTACAAGTGCAGAGCCTTGAGCCGCGAACCGCCGGCAATTCGTTTGCCAGATAACCTCGTGGATTATCGCGGGGAAATATTTCGATCTTGTTGAGGCCGGGGCATGATATTGCAGTAATCCGCGAAGATCAACGAACGAGAAGCGCTTGCGGTGGTGCTCCATTCATGAACCATGGCCACTCGGCGATGGCCATGGTAGACGTATACACTCGAATAGATTTTTCTCGTTCGCGAATTAAATGAACGGGCGTGGCACATTTCACATCGTTTGTTTTGGCGCGATTCTGTTTTTATTCCCTCCTGTCAACATTTTTTTATCAATGACATTATCGGGCTTGAATAAAATCGTATTTGACACAAACATACATTTTTTTAAATTAAAGGCATTATCCATTGATGAGAAAATTAAGTAATTTTTCGATTAGAATAGACAATTTAATTTCCACGAAATTGCAGTTTTCATCGTTCGGATGCACTAAAAGTAAAGATTTTTTTCAATTATTCCAATTTCTTTCCGCCGACTTTGCGTATGAGAATGCGTCAGGTATTATCCGGGAGTCTCGCAATTAATATTAGTCGAAGAAGGAAAATGTAAGCGAGAACGAAACGAAGCGTCACGAGCGTTCGCCTTTTGACTCGATTGAAAGCGCGGCCGAAATAGTGGCAAGGTAAATTGCAACCTGGGTTTCGCGGCACGAAGGGCCACAAACGGAAAGGGAAAAATTCTCGGAGAGCTATTCGAATGTCAGACTCCTTTGAATTCAGGGCAATGCGGTGATGAATATTCAGACTTGCTGGCTGATCACTATTCCTGTGTGCACACCGATGCACGCGTATACAAACAAAACACACAAACCCAAATGTCGAATCACCAGAAACGAGCAAGCGAGCGAACTTCGTAACGACGAAGAACGTGCGCGTGGCTTGACCGATGGTCGAAAGGTGCTCGGACTGTGAGCGCGTGTTTTTGAATTTGTTTCATTAGTTAGCCTTCTGATTTCGTTAGGGTATTCCTATCACGGATCCTTGGGAATTATTGGTAGATTAAAGTGGCGCTTAATAACAAATAAATTACAATTTATACCGAACGGTGAACTGGAATGAAAAATGTCGCCTAAAATTTTGTAGATTTAGACACTTTTACGTCTTCTCTTAAAATACGACGCAGCTCCAGCCAGTCGAGCGAAGAATCAAAATCGAAGAAGCGAACCTCAAGGGCCTGTTTGGGTTTGCTAAGGGCCGGGGAAAAATGGGAGTAGAAAATTCGCCACCAACAGATTTTGCATCGAATAGAAACTTGCCCAAATTATTCGAAAGACGAAGTTAACATCGCCTGTCGCGTGTCTCTCAACCTCAAGGTCTAGCTAAGGCATAAATAAACAATCAATCGATCAATCAACCAACCGTGCAATAACCACCAACGACAATGACCTTCGTTCTCGCATCATCGAGCGAACCTCCTGCCACTTTTATTCCAAGAAGAAAAACATAAAAAAAAAAGCACCCAAACAAACACTCGAGTCTCGAACGAACATCTTTTGATGAGATCCACCACGTCGAGGTGAAATGCAAGAGAGCGAGACAGCGAAAAGAGAGAGGAAAGTTTTCTCCTTTTTCCTTCTTCTTTTATTCGTTTATCGTGGTCTCAAGTGTTATCAGCGTTGATTCGAGCCAACGGTATCGACTAGCCGCTCGCTGGATTATCCGATTCGACTTGCGACGTCTATGTGATTCGTCACTCGAGTCGGTTCGGATTCCCTAAAGAATTCCCCAGATCGAACGCTCTCAGTCGTTTTTCTTTTATTTCATTGATGCGTTTATCGCGGTGTTTTTTTTCTTCCTTTACTTCCAATGTTGCTTCCGACCACTTCGTATGGCTCGAAAGTATCCGAATAACTCCCATCTGTGTTCTACCATTTTTTTTACTCTTCGTGAAAAAAGCATTTTTTTTTACTTG
The DNA here is from genome assembly GCA_963932345.1 of Ophion ventricosus. NCBI lineage: Eukaryota > Metazoa > Arthropoda > Insecta > Hymenoptera > Ichneumonidae > Ophion > Ophion ventricosus. The sequence goes on from OZ010716.1 coordinate 31,385,631, forward strand.
TGTTATCGCGATAAAGTGCACTGTTGAGCAGTAAATAAATAGCCAACTGAACACTAACGTTGATGCCTCAAATTTTCATCAAAAGTTTAAAAAACAGTTTTGCGAGAATCAGTGACTAAAGTTAAGATGATAAAAAAAAACATTTACACCAGTCGAAATGACTTCCAATTTCTTTTAGAAACTTCTGAGAGGAAAGTCCATACACAAAAGAGAAAAACAATAAAAAGCTACGCTACAGGTCGTCGAATGATTAATTAGTTAACGGATCGTGCTATATCGTCCGATTCGAAGTGACGAACGCAAGTGGAACGGCATCAAGTTTTCCAAGTTTCTCGTGCTGCATCATTTACTCCTCGGGCTGCAAGCGTATTAACGGAATAGATGAACGTTTAGGTCCCATTTATCAGCCCACTCGACGAAGACGAATCCGCGATTCGCTCTCTCTCTCTCTCTCTCTCTGTCTCGCTGTCTTCTCCTCGCCGCTACTCGCAGTATGCGACGACTACGCGCTTAACGAGAATAATTAGACTCTGGCAAATTACGTAGATGAATTATATTCTTCGCCATGTGTCGCGAGCACATCCGTGGCACACTGTGCGCTCTCTCGAGCCGCGTATCCTGTACAACACAAGTTTTTCATCAGTGACCAGTTCCCGCAAGTGAAAAAGTATAATTGCGCAGCTACGAGGGCTGCTTCGTATTGATCAATGCGAAAAATTCAATTCCCGTTCAGTTGACGGGTCTGCATGAGCTTGGGATCGAAAAAACCGGTTGACTTGACTCAATATTTTTGCTGATGAGAGTTTTGGAGAAGGTCGGGATTTTACAGACAATTAATACATAGTCTTGTCAAATTTACTATTTTTCTTATTTAAAAACATCGATAAACAATGAAGTTGTTGTTATTATTTTTTTTTAAGTCCAGCCGTTGCTGCATGGCCGGTCGGTGTGAGTGTGTATAATAATCGAACTTTTGTATCGTAAGTGTACTTTTCGCATACTGGCAAACCCTAACAAAAACAAGCTCCATTTATGACCACAAAGAACAACTTTAATAATTTGTCATTAACAAATGGATAAACATATGAAAAAATGTTTACAAAACTTTTGTCGCCAATCAAAGTTAAGACCCTATGCTATAAAACTGTGTAACAAAATGGTATTAAAAAAAATGCTAGCTTACGCAGACTCCTCAACAATTGAATGATACCTGGTCTTAGATAAAAGGACAAAACACTGGACGTATAATTTTCGAATAAATCCCCAGTAATTGGCAGATAAAACTTAGTTTTGTTATTGCCCCAGAAAAATAATATTTATCGACCAATTTTAAAATAAATATAAAACGCAAAAGTCAAACTTTGTAGAAATTTCGTTGTTCGGGTTCGATTGGGTTTGTTTGGGTAGACGCTGTTCGGGAGAGCAATGAATAATTCCCTCGCTTGGCTCGATAAAATTCCCTCACATCTCCGAGCTCACATCTGCGAGACATTTGCATTTGTCGCGTGAAACTATTTCAAGCGAACGTTTTTTACAATTTTCCTGCCGGTTATCGAGGCCTCGTTAACGAAGCCACGATATAATCGATAAATGAAATTCAGCTGTATGTAAAATATACGTACACAGCTTATGATTAAGAATACGTAGGTGTTGGATAATCGTGCATCCACCCTTGCTAAACACGTAACGGCAATACGTAACTAACGAGTGCAAAGACTCGCTGCTGCTGCCTGCCGCTGCTGCGTACCAAGCGAACCACGTAAATAACGATCGTGCACCAGTCCCATTTACGTAGCATTGTTAGCCGTGACGTAACGTTTGCTTCGAACGTCGCTAATTAACCGTTATACCCATTTGTTCAAAGTCTCGCACCTTGCTATATCGTATCCAACATATGCGTATATTTATATGCAAAAAAAAAAGTGATTTTGAGGACTTTTTACTTCGAGGATCATTCTCATAGTAGACAATTGTCCCCAGACTCGAGATTATGCTTACGGTCTCTCGTCGATGTCCCCGAAACCACTCTTGGATAGATGCAAGCATATTTGTACGTTTGAAGCATATTTCTTCATTTGAAGGACCGTCCTTGGCACAGCCGGATGTGCTCATAGCCAACATTACGCGAGAGACTGACAAGGATTCGCACTACCTAAATGCATAGGGTATTTTCTACCTCCCTCAAAATAATCATCATGAAAGACAGTTGATGGAAAATACGAAAAATACCCTTGATGAATAGTACATATTTTTGTGTGTACGTTTGTTTGGATAATTGTTCAATACGAGAACATCAGGTTTAATTCTTTATTGTAATTGTAATGAACAATTTGCAGACAAAGGATCCCCTGGTTGTATGTGGAGATACACGAGGTATGACAAGTAGTTCGCCGGGCCAACAAGGCGTGGCGTGTATAGTTCGCCGGTCTTCCCTCGTTACAGCCCGCCTTTATTTTCGTTCGCACTGCTACTTCCATCTGGTTTTGCCTGTAACGCGGTCATGCCACTGTTACGTTCCTCTTCGACAGCCAAGACATTTTTCCGTCCATTCGCATCCAACTTGAAAACATCCAAACTGACAATTATACTTTTCCACTTTGAACACCTCCCGTGCATCGTTATTTTCGTGCTACTTGATATTTCACTCTCGATCGTTTTCTTTTTGCACGACACACGTAATACGCGTTCGTCATGACGAACATCACGTGTTCTTATCAAAACGCTCGAGTGCCCTGCGTCGTAATCATTCGTCGCTATCGTATTCCTATTGTCATTGTAATCTCTGAGATTACGAGAGTTGCACATTCACAGAAGCGCTGCATTGTGACCTCTGTAGCGGCATTGAGAAGAGCGGAAAAGAATCCGCATGCATCGCTCGATAAACAATTTTCCCGTGCCTGTGGGTGTGGAGAGTCGACTTTTTTTTCTTCTGTCGCGTGACACAACGAGCGAGGCACACGCGCTGAGGTAGCGAACCGCGTGCCGAGCCATCCTCCCGATCCATCCGTACTTCCCCTTGCCACCCACTCGTTTCAATGAACGAGTCTGCCGGTGAAGTACGAGAAAATATGCATCGTTCCAAGGCTGCACTTGCCGCAGGAACGTGGCGTCGCAACTTTTCGTCACGCGCCAAATAAAAAAAGCGCACCTGCACTTTGATAATGGCGAAAAGACAGATAGAGCGTTGCTAGAGTGATAAGGAGAGCCGGCTGCCCCACATTCCCGACGAAATACGTCAGTGAGCTTTGCCGGCTAGTCTGACGAGTCCGCTAGATACTGGCTACCAGCTGACTGGTGAGAGAATGAGATGCAACGACCCCTAGTTGAGCATGCTACCGGTGCCATCGAATGGACAACCATCAATCACACTCGGACAAATCTACCGTATTTTCAACCATATTTTATATTGCCTTGGGAAGACCATAATATATTGTAGCCATGATTTCTGTCTGTCCAAAATATGCTACTGCTGATTGACATTTTAGCAGTCGCGTATGTTATGCACGTTTATTGACCGCTATCGATATAGTCGGCTTTCGTGAAATGGACATTTCCTTACACTATAAAAAACTACTCCTCCAAGATCCTAACAGTGAACAGGGCTAAAATATATATATATATATATACTAAAATATATATATCTGTACAGTGATAAAAATGGAGGTAGACATACTTTTCCCTTGTAGTTGTGTTAACCATATTACGATTGCGGTGTCAATAAACTATAAGGAATTTAACTGTAGCCTCTTTTACCATGGGCCTTTCTTGTTGTTGTAAATACCATGCACTTTTCTCTCAGTGAAAGATTACCGATAATCATCCTGCGAAAGGCAACAAGTATTCAGCGAACCTTCGTTAAATCGACGAGGCTGACTGTTGAATCAATTATGATCGCGCGAAAGAAAAGAAAAACATTGTACCATCTGGTTTGCTCGCTCGGCCAAGTACAGCGGTACTTGCGCGTTCAATGAGTAATTACATCCGGCGCAGGCTGACGCGAAATACCAGAAGATCCATTCAAATATGTGCCTTAGTTCGGCAATCACGTTGGACGAGCAACGTGTGTACTTGGAGCTTACGATAAGTGTTGAGACGTACACGTGCTGGGATGCAAGCCGAATGGAACTTGGAAGTAAAACCGGATGGGACTCGCCTCTCGTATGCTCGCTGCAACCAACATTCCTCATCGACGATTGCAAGTACGAGATTCCAGGAAGACTCGGCCTTTTTCGTCCCGCATGCGCAGACAGCGAGAGAGAACTTCTCGAAGGCGCTTGACAATTTCACGGCAATTTGCGGCGTAATCCATTTGGATATGGATATGCCTGTGTGCGTAAAAACATACTTTTTTTCTGCTGTCCCAAGGAAAGCCGTGCTGTTATTGACAGCGCGAACTTGAATTTTTCACGAAAGTTTCCGCTCTAGCGGCTCGTGAATAGTCTCAAGATAGTTACTTTTCGCCTCCTCGTTGAAGATTGCGTTCAGGAATTCGGGGTATTTTCCCGGAGCTTACTAGAATTTCCAAGATTCCTTCGGGTGAGGAGACAACTCCGGAGGTCCTGCCACATTTTGCGGACAAGAATATTTTGGTCGGGGACGGGAGACGGTCTGGGGAGGGTGAGAAAATTGCACGGTAGATAACTCCCCGAGAAGTTTCACGACCTCGTACTCCACACATCTTGCCCGACGAAGAGGAATTGAAACGACAAAGCAGGCGAAATATGTGTACGAGATCACGTTGCCAAAAATTACACTCTTCCTGCACTGCTATAAACTCATCTGCGATGAATCCCAAACGGGCGCGAGATACGTCTCATCTCCCCAAGGTGTTTCCGAGATCCACTTCGTCTCAACTACCATCGTTCCAAGCACATTCTCACGGGACACGGCTTACGAACAATACCAACTTCCTCTCTTTTCGAGAAATGTGCCTCCGAGGGAATCATCCGTAATATTGATAGAGGCTTGAAAACTTTGATCGGATAGGAATTTATTCGAATCACTTGTCGGGACTTTTGAAACGCAATTAAATCTGCACGCAGTGGAACCTAACTGCAAAAATGGTGGACCTTGCACCGATTGAAAAGTGCATTGTATTTAGAAAAATTGCCTATGGTAAAAGCGGGCTTAGTAAAATTCCCTATAGTTTATTAACACCGCAATCATAATATGGTTAACACATATCGATCGTTATAGCGCATTAACGGGTCAGTTTTCAAACGTCGAAAACTATTGTGATGCACAAAAAATCCATATACGCAGTAACGTATGTTATCGAGAAGAAGATCTGTGCAAAATTTCACTTATATCGGAGGTAACAGCTATTCGGAAGTGCAGCCGGAATGACTTTTGTCTTTTATGCCGAATCTACGATTAGAATAACATAGATATGTACCGGATAGCATAGTGTGCATAGATAGGCAGACGATAGGTAGGTAGCTTGTAGGTTCGATTCCACGTGTAGGCGAAATATTTTATTCCAAAGAAATCTTTCCAGGAGGACAGGGAATGAAAAATTACGATAAAAAAAATCATTGAGGTACAACTCTCAATTGAGTATTTTTTTAAATTTATTTTCGATTTATAAAATACTCTAGACATGCGGTAGACGTATCATACGATATGGTATTAATCACTATAAGCATCGTCGCAAATCACAAGCATCATTTTGATCAATCTATATATTTTTTAGTCCTCTTCGCGGTTAACATGGGTGAATAATTGGCGCAACTGCTAAAATACCAATAAGCCGTACTATATTTTCGGCAGTAACCATGGCTATAAAATATTATTGTCCCCTCAGGCAAATATAGAATATGGTGGGGAAAATACCACACATTTTTTTCAGTGTCCTTCACTTGAATTACCTTGCCAATCGTCTTATCTCAGACGAGCCTGAATTGGAAAAAGATATCACCTTTCGCAAAGTCTTCGCCCCATATTTTCATTAATATCACTTGACGTCATCATCGTTATCCATGCCCCGTTTTCGTTAGTGCGGTGATTGTTCCGTTTCATTATTTCGGACATCCACGGGCTGCATTTCCTTCCCTCCCCGTTGCTCTGTCTGCTCGATGTGTGTCACGATGCTAAACGAAAATAGATTTCAACCGCGCGAGAGACAACGCAACGTTGAGAGCGAGAAATTATCCTCGGCCTCGTATCCCGCCAACAGCTTGTCACATTTGTACAACAACAAAAAACATTCCAAAGCAATAGTCGTGACGAGTGCCGAAGGTTCAATCTTGTGCTCGATCGTTAAAAACAATTTCATTCATCGCAAATGCCCAATAACCGATCCAGCTTGAGTAATACCCTCTGCTGATTGCACCTCGTTCGGTAGCAGTGATAAGTTTCGCAGGTGAATCGCAAAGAAGATTGGGTTAACGCTGATAAAGTTATCTCCAAGCTGCCTTCGTGCAAAGAAACTTGGCGTACGTGTCACGCTGGCCTAACCCGTGCATTTCGAAATTATCTCAAAATTAGTGGAATCGAATTGTGTTCGAGGCTGAGAAAAGCGAACCAGCTGCTAGGGCCTTTCGTTCCCATTCCTCCGTCACGAAAATCGCATTTCCACCTAGCGTGGCGGTGGAACATTCCCAGCTGTCTATACGTCTCCCATATCTGTTTCACCTTGTAGCCGCTCATGGAGGGTGAGAGAGAAAGAGAGAGAGAGAGAGTGAGTGAGTGAGTGAGAGACACGGACAGAGAGAATGTGAACGACTCGGAGCTGCTCTACCGCGGTCTGGTCTGCGTAGTTGCACCGGCAACGGGAGTAGTCCGTACAGGCTTCGTCAAAATCAACAACCACTCGTTTCGAAGTCTCGTCACCCCAAATAAATCCAAAGAGTCTAATTAACCAATTGCCAACAAGCATCAGCATTTCAATAATTCAAGAGCGTTGCTTGCCTCGTTCACCGTGCCATCGGCTCAACGCAACTGACACCTTGTGAGGTAATAAAATGAGCGTGTCAGTTGGTTGGCAGCATAGGATGGCTGAGTCAACGTGCCATTGGCCCAAGGCTAGTTGGACAAGGGGAAAGTTACCGAAACGATGCTGCTGCTTTTAACCGGCCTTGGAAAATGTCAGCCCAAGAATTGTGGATCCAGCTGTAGGGAATTGTGGATCGAAGAGGAGAAGCCGGAGCACAGAGAGGCGTGCAGCAACGCCACCGGAATACCCAGAGACACGACACACCAGTCCTGGTATGTGCGAGCGTGCCTTCGATCGATATTAGGCTCGTAGGATAATCCTGCGCCTTCTGCGGTTCTCGTGTATGTCCTAGTGGCGAGCTATTTATACGTATCTTCACTGCGGCCACGTCCCCCATTCCTTCACCGAGTCGCAGACAGTGAGAGCCTTATCGCTGATACCAGATAGGAATTACCATGACGAATGTTTAGGATGTCTGCTGGATTATACATCGGAATCTTTCATTATGTATGTTACAGCATATTTCCTCCGGAGGAATAACTTAATTGGATAGCTGGCCTGTTCGCTCTCGCGTCATCGCTCAAAACCCAAACGTATTCTACACAGTCCTTTGAAAATCGGATTTTTTTTTTTGTAATCTTGAGGGAATTTTCTCCTTGATTCGTGACTATCGCCAAGTTCGTTTCGGCACACGAATTTTTATCCTTTCAAGAGAGTTTCCGCATAACCTTTGCGTATGTAGTGACAGCTACAGGTTTGTGGATTTTCGGGCGCGATGAAATTTCACGTTCGAGAAGAGGCTCCGAAAGCTTTCATTCTCGCTTAGCCTTGATTTTCACCCGCCTCGTAAAGGTTGCGTTCCACAGGAATTTTTAAATGTCAAATCGTTTGAGGCTCCACCCGTCCTTTTCCCTCGATTCACGGTTGGAATCTCGAAAATTTCCAAAACATCACCCAGAGTCCATAAACTTACGACTCTCGCTTATTTCGTCGTAAGCTCAGTTGACAGGCACGCAAAAAATGTTGAAGAGGTTGGAGAGGAGGATAAAAAATAAGGGGGTCTGCCTAAAAGAGACTTTCCACGGTAATTGGCTCTTGAAATCGCCGACATGGTCCATTGTTCGGGTACTCGGACACTCTCTCGTCTCTCGGTTGAAGCGTATTTTTGAGTATATTCATTGGGACATGTAAAGGGATATCGCGCGGTGGCGGCGGTGGTAGAAGACCCGACGGCAATTCCGTCGGAAATTGCTTCGCCAAGCTTTACGCTCGACACGCTTTCCCTCTGACTTTGGTGGGACAGAAACAACCAACGAAATTGTCGGTTGGCCCGAGCTGCGAAGACAGAGCGAGGCACCTGTACGTACCAGGGGGGTTGCTGCACAAATTGGGATGCCGAAGAGGAACATCGCTTCCACGAAGAGAGCTGGGTGTTGATGGGGAAAGCAGCGCCCAACCATGAACCCGCGAAACACTACGGAAGGTGGGTGGTAACCGTAGCTATGGGATTCACCTACCACTGGTCGATGGTCGGTGAATTACGTTTATCAGAAATCATGCCGGGTAATCCCGGTGGCGGAGTTTCGTCAAAGTACCATCAAGCACCAACTGGTGCAAGAGGTTTGCTTCGATATCCATCCATAATCTAGCCCATCGTACGATCCTAAAATTATCCTGGATTACACAGCGCACGATAGCGAAACAGGAACATTGGAAAAACCGAACGATTGATCTGGCAGTTTTGGTATTTCGGAAAATATGGTACTTTTCGCTGCGTGCTCCTGGAGCTCGCGCAGTGGATAAATTTCACAGCAGTTATCGGAGAAACTTGGCTAAATAAATGGCGTTTTTTATGCGTTGGAAAGAGGCTCGAGTCAACGAGGTTGTACGACAGCCAAGAATAAAGAGGTAACGGTGAATGTACATAATAGCGAGTTGGCCGAAAGACAGGTGACAGTCGAGAGGATTATTGGGCCCAATGGCGCGAAAGACCGAAATACCGATATTTCAGAAGCTGTATTCTCAACGACACATAAAAGCGGCAGGATAATAGCCAGCGAAGCATGACCAGGTTCGAGCATAGCCGACTCTTCCATGTAGACGTCCTGAGTAATTTCGACTAGCCGCTAGGGTTATCGACCAACCGATGGACGCCTCGTTGAAGGGATCGAAGTCATGAATAAGCTGATTGTCACATTTGGTGAATCGTACGGAAGTGGTAGGACGTGAAAAAATGAAAATTGATAAATAATCTCGTACACCGATTATCAGGCGTATCGTTGCGACCGGCGGCTTCGCCGCGATCGCCTTTCTTTCCCTCTCTTTCACCTTTCTCGAACGTTCGACCAGCACAAAGCGTAGCCAAGAAACGTGTAGACACACCTTCCGGGATGTCTATTTATAGAACACCCGCGTCTCCGATACACCTGAATGAATGAGTCTGTGTCATCGTTCTCTCCTGTACATCCTCGAGTTGGTCGTTTTTGCGGTTGCTTGAAAAACAGGTTCCTTCGTTTCGATCAGGTTTTGCAGCGAGTTCCCTGCAGCTTTCTATCTTTGTTCCCTCTCATCCGTATTTCTCGCTGTCATGTTCGAGATTCGCCGTACCTTCGCTTCGTTTATTGGCATTCGATCTGTCGGCGATCTAACGCGCGAGAAACTTTTTAGACGCTTGCTGCTCATTCGCTCATCAGTGCTCCACGTGGAGGATCAACGTTTCAGGATTCCGCTACATCATTTTTCAACGACATTTTTCATCCTCGGACTTTCGAGCCCCGCTCGCTTTCTGTCAATCCTGATGATGGACATATCCAACCACTGTGACGAGATTGAAAAATATTTTGGAACTTTGACCCTGCAAGTCCTGGGCGGTATAATAAAGCTTCAACTTTGTGGAAAAGGGGGTCGAGATGCTTCACTAAATATTAAGTGCACAGCTTGTGGTCTGCAACAGATTAAACTGCACCTTTTGTGGTGTTCAACAGGTCGCGTTGCACTATCTGTGGTCTCCGACAGGTCCAAGTGCACTCTTTGTGGTTTCCAACAGATCCTATTGAGCCTTTCGTCGTCTTCGACAGAGCCTACTGCACTTTTTGCGGTGCCAAACAGATCGGATTTGAGATTTTGTGCACTCCAACTCCACGTTTGGAGATCTTCAACAGGTTCGGATGTACTTTTTGTGCTCTCCAACAGATCCTACTGCAGTTTTTGCGGTTTCTATCAGGTCCTACTAGACCTATTGAAATATCCAACAGATCCTACTGCACCTTTTGTGGTTTCCAACAGTCCCGCCGTAGACGGACCGTGCGATCTATCTATCTACTCGATCAATTGGAATGCAGATTGCCAATGTGCAATTTATATTCGACAAACACGAAGAAATTTTGCCCTCCTTGCGTCACAACGTAAAATCTATTTTGAGAACTTGAGCTCTTCCGGTTAGCTCTGGACACAGCCTTGAATTTAATGATTCATGGGCAGGCGTTAACATTGTCGAACATACGTTCGATGCGAGAACGTTTCTCAGGCGCTTCTATAAGAAAGCTACACAATATTATCGCGATTGTGATAGGCAGTTGGAAAACATTTGGAGCAATATTTAGCCAACGTCGATGTAAACGACAACAAAAATCCGTTATTGTTTTTCGAAGCTTCTCGTTCGTCGTACGATTTACCGTAGTTGCGAACGCCTTTGAGTAGTGTTTTGTCGGTGTGGTGGTAGCTCGGGGAAACGTGCTGTGATTCGACGTTAAGGTGTATACGGGCTTTTAAATAGATGCAGGCATTGTATCACTCTGAGTAAACACAACATTTTCCATGGTCAATTCAGCCGTCTCGACCGCGAGTCGCTTCGTGAAATTTATTTCCATCCATTTTACCCCTTGGTCGCTATGAAATACGAAGGAAATAAAATAAAATATCCAAGGAAATTGACTACACATGGAGATCTCTTGAATTTTTCGCAACAAAGTAGTCCCGCATAATTTTCCGGAAGATGGGTGGCCGAAAGAAGCCAGAGCGATATCAAAGGCCAAACCCATCGAAATGGGGACTGAAGTTGAATGAGGTAGGTGTGGGAGCAATATGGCAAAGGACAAGAGACGACGATACGGGGGGAGTAAGAGAAGTAATCGAAAGAGCTATACGAATAAAAACGGATCAGGAAATTCATGGAAACCGGAACAAAACTGACCATTCGACGTATCGTTGGGAGTACAAAAATTGAAAACAATGTATAGAAATGGAAGAGTACTGGGAATAGAAGGGCACAGAGGGAACAATTGAAGAACCATTGGCCAAGTTATGATGTGGAAATATAGAAAAATGGGGTGAAAAGGGATACGCGGATACTCAGTGCCGGTGTTGTAGAATGGAAGAAAAAAAAAAACGTTTGGAAAACATACTCGAATGCGAGAAAATAATAGGATAAATGTATAAGGAAGTGGCAGATGGTTTGGAAGAGTGGCGAAGAGGCTACAAGCCACTAGCAGGAAAAATGAACGAATTGAAGAATGAAAGGGAAAGCGAGGGAATATTAAGAAGAAAAAAATAAGGAAACGGGTATATGGGTATCAATGTACAGAGGGGGGAGGGGGGGGGGGGGGCTGTGTAAAAACCTCCTTTTCGGCAAATTCCTCGATTCACGATGACAATGCTCATGCTTGGATTTGATTACTTGTGTTTCAGGTGAGTACTCTCTGCTATGGCAATATGCTGTCTCCATTATCTGTTCTCACCGATCTAATAACCGAAAGATGAAAACAACGGGCTTGTAAGTACAAACAGCTTGCTATCTAGTCACCATATTTTTTCCTCTTTGTTGCACAGTTTTTTTTTCTTCACATAACCATTCCACAATTTATATAGTTCGCCTTGGCAAGACTCCGTTGACGAAAAACACGAAAACCTGCATTTTTTTTCCAATCTGAAATTGACATCGTTGCTGGAACGCAACCAAAGTTCCTTCAAAATTTCTCCACTTTTCTTATCACCCAAACTGCTTTGTCGCAGCTTTCGGTCGCAGATCTCCGTTATCGATCCTAAAAATCGTTTGTCATCTTTGTAGTTTTTGAAGCGGTCGAAAAAAATTTCATGTCCGGAAAAAACCGAATTTCCCTTGGATTCCAACGATGCCAAATTCGACATGCTATTTCTCTTATCGTTTTCCCGTAAAATAATAATACAACATAATTCGCCTTATCGTCTGAAGTATCGTAAATAGGATTTATTAAAATATTTTTCTCGAGCCGATTTTATCTCTCGTTTCGCGAACGACTACCATGCATTCCCGGAGATGCGCTTATCATTTTGGATTTGAGCTGATTATGAAATTCATGATAAAAGAAAAATAAAAAAACATCTTTCGCGCTGATAGCACCGCGTTCGTTTCTTCCACGCCGAGTCTTATCAGGCACGAGTCGTCTTATCGTGCCACGTCACGTGGCACGAAGACCAAAACAAACAAACGAAAAAAAAAAACAACAACAACAACAACAATAATAACATCGATCCGAATAAAAAGGCCCAAGTTCCGCGAATTGGAGATTCGCGCACCGCGACGCAAATAATAACACGTGGCTTTTACGATAACGCGTGGAGAGCACCGAGGATGAAAACGACGAGAAGGTACCGCTCCCCGTTCCCTCCGCGATGATAATAACAATTGTCTCGCGGGGCGAGGGCGGAATGAGAGAAGGACGAACCGACGGAGCACGATTTTAATAGCAGTCAAACGAAACGCTCGGAAATTAACGCGCGCTCGCTCGCGCGCCTCACGTTCGAACGTTTCAATTGTTTTTGTTTTCATTTTTCCCTCGTGGGGTGGCGTGTACTGTGAAAAGCGTCGTAAATCGACGCGCTGTTTACTCGAGATATTCTCGGATCGCGCTCCGCGATATTCCTCGCGATGGTGATTCGCGCGGTGCAGCCTTTTCTTTTTTCGTAAAGAGTCCACGCGTGTATTACGAAGTGCCCTTTGAAATTAGTTGCGCGGCTGATGGGGAAATTCACGATTGACGGGCCTTGCGAAATTATTCGATTGGCCGCCACGTAACTTTAGCGCAATTTGTCTCATTAAGGGGTCTGCATAAACTTGCACCCAAAAAACAGGTCGATTTTCAAGATTTTTTTTCCGACGAGAGTATTGCGCTGACAAGGTCACGATTTACGCATAGTCTTGCGAATTTTGACTTTGTTTGTTGTTGAAAAAAATCGATAAACGATGAAATTATTATCATTGTTCAAAGTGCCGCCGCGTTGCTGCATGGTCAATCGGTGTAGGTGCTTCTGACAAATAGGCTCGTCTGAAATATAAAATGAAAAAGACGTACTTTTGCATGACCGGATAATTTTTTTAAGTTTTGAAAATTACGAAAACGGCAAGCCGTAGAAAAAAATGTTCGATTTTCGACCGGAAAAATGACTTTGATTATTCGTTATTGACAAAAGGATAAACATATTTAAAAAAATCACCACGATCGTACGATAGAAAATCTTATAAACTATGCTCGGTCCGAATTTAAGGTGAATCGGAGAGTCATAAATCTTCAGATACGACTTACACCTTTTCATAAAACATAATTTGAAGAAAAAGGGAAAAGAACCTCGGTCAATTTTTGGAATTTTTACAAAATCTATGCTACAAATTAAAGTCAAAACCCTGTGCTATAAAACCATGCTATTCAAGTTTGCATCAAGATTATTCCGAAAGAAAAGTGTATTTTTCAGTCGGATCATTTTGTTCACACGATCTCAACACTGACAACCTCAACGACGTCCCAAATTGCTAGAAACAAATCGATTAATGATAAATTTAAAAAAATAAAGAAAACGAATTACTTGAAAGTTCAAATACGTTAAATTTACTGCATTCAGCTGATTCAACCAAGTCGTTTCGATGTTAAAATCATTCGTGGCTCGTTTTCAACTCTCCTGCGTCCGCAATTTATCATTTCTTCGGCATTCACGCGGGTTCTCTCTCGTATTGCAGCTTATACGTACACGCCACGAGTACGTACATCATGTAACTTGACGTGTGCGCGAAGAGCGTCCCTCCGAGTATGCTTGTTTACTCGCGACACGTGGATCGCCGCCCGATTTCCCACACTGGGGCAAACTCGATTTCGTCTTTTATCGCCGTCAGCACGGGCGGGCGGTGAGGGGGGGGGCAAGAGAAAATATTGAATAGAAAGAAAACGAGAGAAGGAAAAAAGGGAGGGTCGAAAGTCAGAGGGTTGAAGACCCACAAAATGAGAATCTTATCGCACGTGTACGTTGACTTATCGTCGCTCTCTCTCTCTCTCTCTCTCTCTCTTTTCTTCCCTTTCTACATTCCCCCTTGTACTCGCTGTTCTTTTGTACTCTCGTTTCCCGAAATGAATCCTTGACGTCTTTGACTAACAGGGCACGTCGCAAAGGGTGTAGAATAGGTGTAAGCTAGATTGGCAGTAAAACGTTCGCCGTATATACCCGCTGCTGACATAATACTTTGTCAGTCATTTTTTTTCTCTCGCGTACCTAGGGTCCTTTTGGTCGGTGTCCCTAAAGCCATTGGGGTGGGGGCGTGTAATTTTGCCATGTCCGTCCTTTCCGAATCTAATACTTTGCTTCAAAAGTTTAACATAATTCGTGAATTATTGAGTCCTGAATTATGGCCGCGGATAGTCCTTGCGAGCAAAATAATAAGCATGATGTTTTTTTTTTCTTTTGTGACAGGGTTGTATATTCCTCACATATTAAAAAATAAAGTTGTATAAATTAAAAATAATAAAAAAATATATATATATACATCCAGATTCTTCGGACCCAAAAAAATTCTATTCTGCATATGGATACAATAAACGAAATAACTGAATGGGCACGCTGCGTACCTTTACATATGTATGAGAATGTATACAAAAATACTATTGAGTCTACCAAAGCGTCTGTCCATTTTTTTTTATCAAAAGAAGATAATACAATTTCAATACCTTGGGATCCGCTGGCATTAATAAATCTATCGAAAATGTATTCCTGCCTTTTAATTAAAAAAATAAAAATAAACGCACACAATTTTCCGATGGCTCTGATATAATACTTAACTATAGTATATATCGTGTCTATGCATAATTCCGTGGCGAAAATCGAGTAAATTTCAAACGCAAAATATTTATCAGCTATTAAAATCGATTTTAATCAACGAAATATGTTCCATTCTGTTAAATGACATTCGGCCATCTTTCAACGAGCTTCATTATCCGTCTTTTATAGAAAACCCGAGATCTTTGGGCAAAGAAGTCATCCAAGTGTCGTTTTTGAGGGGAAGAGCCCGGAACAAGTGATAGTCTGTAGGTGCAAGGTCCGGGCTATACGGTGATTCGACAAAAACAACCCACCGTAGCCGTAATAACTTTTGCTGGCTAATCGGAGAAACGCGTGATCTAGCGTTGCCCTGGTGGAACACTACGCCCTTTCTGGCCGCTACGCCAATTCGGGCCGCTTCTGACGGAATGCTAGCTCTAAATTGGCCAGTTATGACAAGTCCTTAATGCATAGTATTATGCATTATTTATGAGGATGTATATAAAAATACGTTTAGGAAGAGCCAGAAGTAGAAATGAAATATGGTTGGAAGCGAGCGAGCAGCGAGAGATAGTATCCCTCTCTCTCTCGCTCTCTCTCTCTCTCTCTCTCTCTCTCTTGATCGCGGCAGCACAACGAGATACAAACCGGTGAAAACAATTTGTCAATTCGTGAGCGGTCAATTATGGAATTGCTGGGAATGAGCGAGCGCGCTCGCGCACGGCAAGGCTCCCAGCCTCTTAATTCGATTGAGCCAATTAACCCTATCGCGAGTTATAAATATATAACTCGCGATGTAATGCTTTACCAATCGTCGTACTACGTGGCTATTTGCGTGGCCTCCGTTCTTTTTTCGGCAGGCATAAACGAAAGGCGCTCGGACGGCTGGAGAAAGAATAGAAGAAGAAGAAAAAAAGGAAGCGTAACACGGATGCAGAATTATAACGCTGCGCGAAGATCCGAGCCGCACCCAAGAGAATCTCGTGGGAACCGCAAATGAAACGCGAATGTCGCGCAGTGACGACGACGCAGCCGACCAGATTCGAGATAAAATAAGTGCGCAATGAGGTTGCGAAGGGAGAAGATGAAAAAATGAAAACAGCCTTGGCTACAGGGAAAAGGGAAGGCATTGTGTGGGTGCAAAGCTTTTTATTATTGCGTTTCCATTCTCCTTTCTTCGTTTGCTTTTCTTTTTTAACGGTAGCTGAAAAAAAATTCTTTTCACCGTGTACGTCTTGATATACCGATGGAGACGCAGCAGCCTCGCTCGAGTCGTAAACCTGTCGCGGATGTTTCTGCGTCGAGTCACGAGACGAGCGAGAGAGAGAAGAAGGGGATCGAAATCGTTCACCAGCTGATAAAGCCGATACCTCGCGCTGCTCGTGATTGCATCATTCTCGAGGAACATTTTCTTTCCTTATCGCTGTCATACAATCGGAAAGAATGTCGATTTGAAAAAAATCTATTTTTCTCTATTTTTAACTTAAAAAATGGTTTTTCAAATATTCTTTTACATTGTTTCCTGAAATGGGCGATTTTTTCTACCAGAGTCGCAGGAAGAAAAAAACATCATTAGCGCTATTCAAATACGACGATACAAAGATTTTATTTGCGAACCCGAAATAAGACATCTCGTCGTTTGCTCCGATATTCAGGCTTCATCTTCAGGGATTTTCGTGCGTTGATACTGGACCTCGCGTGTCCCTCGATAGGCTCTTTAGAGCCAGCGCACCACTGGAAAAAAAAAAAAAATATATATATATATATATATACATATACATGCGTTACAGACGAAAAAATACGAAGGGCCAATTCCCAAAGATCTCCTATGTACGATAACATCGGATAAACGCGATCCCTCGGTCCATTATCGTTATTTGTACTATATGACCTCGAGGATTTAGGACACTCAGGAACTTAAACGGCCGGAAATAAATTCTACCCTGTTTCCCGTTTGTTATCGCAGTAGTATAAAAGTGACGTGGAGGAGTGGTACAAATTCGTAGCACTCGAGAGGTTGTGAATGGCGAAGCACGGCTATGGATCAATTTGAACTGAAGATTTTTCGTCATCAATCACTGTCTGACTGCGGACCCGAACGGAGCAAGAGAGAGAGATGTATTTATTTCGTGCTCTAAGACGAAATGCATTGCATATTGTTTTAATTATACACAAAAAGAATATTAGATAATAAACAAAGAGCTTATGCAAAGAATTGAAGAGCTATAAAATCAAAAAGGAGAGACGAGCAATCATGAGAGAAAGAGAGAGAGAGAGAGAGAGAGAGAGAGAGAGAGAGAGAGAGAGAGAGAGAGATCGTTCTATTCGAATGTGACGAACCCTGGCTCGGCGCATCAATGAATCAACTCAGTCAAATGAATTGGCGCAGGCCTACCGCAAATCCATTCAGTCGGAACAAATCATACATCAGTTGGTGGAAACAAGAGTTGATCAGAGATTTTTGGGACAGCTCTCGTTTAACTTATTTATAGCTCAAGACACGTTGTTTTCTCGTCGCCGCAATATCGCCCGACACTTCCCTTAATTATTATCCCCTGACAACGCGACCGCGACGCTCTTAATTATACTCTTCTGATACGTTCGGTTAACGAGAATAACGTCCCCGAGTCGATGTTTATGTAGAAAGTCGGCTGAGAGCGACAGAGACAAAAAAAAAAAGAAAAAGGGTCGCTCGCGATGTTGCGGAGGCAAGAAAAGCCAACTTTTTTTGCTTCCTATGGAGTACGTTCGCAATATAAATACAGACTGGCCCGTAACGCGACGTTCAAAAGAAAAAGCTAGGTGGCTCGTTTCCATACCTATCCGAATCACTCCCATTTATATTCTACGATCTTATCTACTTTTTGAGAAAAAAAAAACCTTTTTTTCATTTTTCTTTGGATCTTCTAGCTTAGGTTTTTATTTTTTTCTCATGAAAGTCTATTTGAAGCGATTGCCAGTCATTTAGACTGGTATAAGTATTTTTTATTATCATCTGAGCTTTAGTGACTGATCCTATCAAACCTATTTATTAAACTTTGAATCAGAATCTAAGACATCACCGTTAGTGTTCGGTTGGTCATTCATTTATTGCTTCGAGGCGCACTTTGTAACGATAACGCTGGTAAAGAAAAAACGCGACGAAAGTACACGCACAAGAGAGAAAAATAAAAAATACTTTTCTTTTTTCTCGAAAAGTAAAAAAGATCGTACAACATAGATGGGGCTAATTCGAATAGATATTGATACGAAGCATCTAGATTACGACGTTGAAGTTTGCATCCTTCCGATGGAACGATATTTAATTTCTTGATTTTTATCATTATTCAAAGCCTTTGTTTTTGCAAGTCGAGGCCGTAAATTTTTCGATACGAATACATAGAAACGCTTGAACGATTTTCACAGCCTGAATTAACCAAAAAAATAGAATAATTGAAAAGAATTAATTTCCCTTGCATTCCAACGATGCGAACTTTCACGTCATTCGAGATTTTCCTTCTTGAACGTCACTTTTCGGGCCACTCTCTTTATATATATAAAAATATATATTAGGGTGGTTCATTTTTTTTGCGGGCCATCTGATCAAATTGTGACAAATGGAGAAAAAAAATATCTTAAAGGTAATCGGAAAATATTTAGAGGTCGCTACCCGGGTTGAACCAAAATTATTCTAGAAATGAATGAAATTGAATGATTTATATTTTTTCCAAACTCTTTGTCGGAATACAAATTTATTTATACTTTTTATAACAATGTAACTTTATCTTAATTCTTTATAGCATGTGCAATCGTACTGATATTGAAATTTGGCATGTTTTTCCGATGTTCGCTTACGACTAACAGCAGATACCGTTTCTGTTCTTCATCATATGTAATAGCCCGATAAAATTCTTCTATAAGGGCAATTTCTCGCTCTGATGTGTCGTTTACTACACGGAATCCTTTGAAAATAGCGAAACGCTTTAAAAAGCTTTCATAACTTTTCTACTCCAGTGGGTCCCGAGCAAGAAAAGTTGCTTCTATTTTTATTGTTTCAAAAAATCGCAAGCTACAAGCGGTTACGAAGTCAGCCAATCTGATGTTAAGAAAGCTCTGGACTGTTATATCAGCTTTCACTTGACGACTGGCACTTCCTGGAACGTCGTCACCGAAAAAAGATAAACAAATTAACTCTTCTGACAGATACCATAGATGGTTCATGAACTTTTTTAGGACGGTAGTAATCACTTTAAGGTAGTAGTCTTGCCAAGGCGTTTTTCTATAGTTTTTTTTTACGACCATTCTGGACACTATTCAACGATGACCTCGAAAATTGCAAAAGGATTCACCGTTCCGTTTTCGAGATATTGGCAATCAAAGATTTCATGGTTTTACGCCTGTTCTATGGAGAGCAGTGGAAAATGTCACATTTCACGGTATAACTTGGAAACTTTTCTACAGATTTTTTATTTATTTTCAATTACACAAGAACACATGACGAAGTGGGTAAAACAAAAATCATGAATTTCGACCGTCTAGTTTCAGAGATACAACGATTCAAATGTCTAGCGTAGATACTCTGCGCATATTCGTATGCGCAGAGTATCTACGCACTGGTAGCCGGAATGGATAGTCTGATACAAAATTGAGGCTTAGGTGTAAACATTATATTAGGCATTTTCCTCATTACTTTATACGTTTTTGAATCCCGATAAGATGTACAACCTTAAGGATATTTCGCAATATTTCGAAGCTTACATCGATTGAGCGGAGAATGAACTTTTCAACGTGACTGTGGCGCGAGACTACTTAAGCACAATCCGATAGAGACCATGACATACTCGACACGAGTCGAGGCTCCATGGTGGGAAAAATCTATAGTAAAAATCTTATAATGCTCGGTAGCAACCTCTAACCATTTTCCGATTACAGGGAGTCTTTGCGATGTAGTCTTTTTCTCTATTTGTCACAATTCGATCAGGTGGCCCACACTAATATATATATATATATGTCCACGATCTATTTATTCCCTGAGCCGAGAAAAACTTGCTTACATCATTGTGAATTGAGACGATCACGTCGATTACATCGAGTATGTGTTGTCGCCCGTACACGCAATTAAACGTGTGAGTACGTATAGCTATAGTCGCGTCCAGCACTCTCGGAGAAAGTGAGCACTGTACAGTGTTGTTCCTTGGCCAGAAATTTCTTTCGTAAAATTGAAAAGAAGCAAGAAAAAGAAAACAATGTTTAGCGGCGATTCTCAACGATATAGCTCGATGTTGAAGTTTACAATGTTACGAACTGCGAGGGAAAAAGAACTTTTTTCCAATGCTCAAATTTGTTTGCCCCATTTAGTCTATAGGAATGACTCAAAGGTTTTGACGTGTCCTCATCGGAGATTTACGACCTCGATCTGCGGAAGAAGGAATTCGATAATAATAAAATAAATAAAATTTAAAAAAGAAAAGCGAACCGTTGCATCGAAACGATGCGCACGTGTCAACGCTGTCAATTTTACGAGTGCGCTCCGATTTGAGAATGGGTCGATTCGACAATTGTCATCGCTTCTTTTTTTTTTTTTTTTTTTTTTTTCTTTCCCCATTGTGCGGGCTTCGTAATTTTTGAGGAATTACCGAATTATCACAATCGCTCCCATATTTCCGCCTTCTCCCTCGAATCGCTTGCCGCTTTAACGATAATGTATTTGGCAATGAAACGGTATACGCGGTCCGAGCAATTACCGTATATTTATCGCTTCATTTCGGTCGAGCGTAAAATCGTAACGACGCTCGCGTATCCAATGTATCACAATAATTTATGCATTAGCAGTCAATTATTCCCGATCGAGCCGCAGCTTCTTGGAAACTCACAGTCGCCTCACGAGCCTTTTCTTTTTCCATAGAATGAAATATACGCCAATAATTCTGTCGTTGTCGAAATATACTTTCGCAAATGTGCCGACTGACGTGCCGAAAAAAATTCATGCGTTTTTATTACAACGCAGAGCTACAAAAAACAGCTAAGCAAAATTACCTATAACTCATCGGCATTCTTTTTTCGTCTTGTAGTTTTTTCGATTTTGCGCCGCGTTCGGTGAGAAATTTGCTCCCGATTGTGAATATATCCAAGATTCGCTCCTCGTTTTTTTACTACTTGGAGGATTTTTCATGAAAATTTAACTTTTTGGGGAGAAAGAAACGGCGAATTCGTGTTCGGTTAAAACTACATCGATATAGATAGGCGAACAAAAACATCCACAAAATGTTCGGATATTTTTACTTCGCCGAATATTTTTTCGCTAGGATTGTGAGACTCGTGTATACGGGTAGAGCATAAAAAACTAACAGATGCGTGTATTCTTTGATCGGCAGAAAAACGGTCTCGAGGCTTGATTTTCCAGTTACAGCCGCAATTAGTCGGATAATTTCTGTGAAACAGAAACGAAAAGTCATTTCGTGCCGAACGATGAGAAAACCACTACGGGTACATTGACAAAACGAAAATTAAGGGATCAATCGCCCCGTTATCTTTCCTTCTATCACTTCACATTAAAAAGGGGTGCATCAAATTGAACGTAACGAATGACACTTTGAAGGGGGGTTAAAATTAAAATTGACGTATGTTTGCGCAGATCGCGAGCTTAGAGGGTAAGCCACATTGCATACAATTCCGACGATTTTTAATGAAAATTAAGGATTTCGGGGGATAGGATTGGTGAATTCGTTCTTATGGGGTAAAAATACGTCGATGCGGACTCAAAAAAATATTCAAAATGCAATGTTTTTAACCACCTTGCGGTCATAAATACGTGGTTTCGCTGAATCGTCGATCATTTTGTTTCTGCTCCGATTTGGAAGACTACTCTGTGCTCGTGCTTTTCGTTATCGTTTTCTCTTCGAAATACCTATTGATTTATCGACTTTTTCCATACTCTAAGCATCAATTTGGAGTTCGTAGAAGTATTTTCAATCAGCATTCACATTTTTAATACGAGAAAAAAAAATACCGCTATAATTCTCCTCTGATATATTCTCGCGGGTCAATAAATTCCCAAGCAAATGCTTCTTTTCTTCATTCCACGAATAAATCAATTCTGAGGATTCTTCCCCCAGACATTGCCGATAAAGATGCAATATAAAATGGGTCCCGCACGTGGTCGACAACTGCACGATAGATCGGATATTTCGATTAAAATGATTGAAATATCGAATTTTCAGCCGCTTGTTGGCGAAACAAAGATTCGACAAATCATTTGTAGTAATATAAATTTTATTCTGCATGTGGAAAAACTTTTTTTTTCTTCCAATAAAATTCTCTCCTTACGTCGTAGGATGCGCTCCCGATCCAACGCGATTCTCTACGTTGTATATTTTTATTTACCAACGCGTCCTGGTGTAACATTTATTGCGTTTGAGCGAGAAAAAAAAAGTAGGAAAACGACAGATTATAACAATGACTAATGTTTGTTTTCGGCTTATCACGAGGACCGGAGATATTCTCAGAGCGCGAATATAATGAAGGATTGGAAATGCAAGGATCTTATCTCGCGCCGTATGTCTACCAAGAGAAGCATGCACTGTCCAATAGATACTGAATAAAATCGATAGTAAATATCCATGAAGTGTTCTGTTGAATTTATAGGTATTCATATTTGTCGTATAACTCAAATTCTGTTTAAACGTTTAAATGTGCTAAATAATTAAATTTGTTAGAAATTAAGAAAATATGAGTTGAGAAGAGAAGGATGATATTCAAGGACGCAACAACGCCCCCGCATCGGTGCTGCATCGAGATCGCACAATAATAATATAATTCTAAAACGTAACGAATCGAACTGCATTGTTTCGGATCGACGGATGTGCGCGCGAGGGATCCGAGGTAGAAATTTCGAGCCTGCGTTATCGATCGATCGCTTATCGAAAGCGCTCCGGGGCCGCAAAGAGGGGGGTAGTAGGCCTGTAATTTTTGTTCGATAGCCCTCCGCCTTTGGGGAGCGTGTCTATCTATCCGTCGAGGAGCGATCGATAGCGCCAGAAACCTTGACCTGAAAAAAGTCATTCGTGCCAACTCCGAGGAGCAACACCCACCTATACGTACACGTACATGCTCGAGAATAATACGCGTACAAATAATGTTCGTCGAATGAGAAGAGGAAAAAAAGGTGAAATTTGCATCGATTTACCGAACGTCGACGGAGGAGGCTACGCGACGGTGCTCTTCGTTATGGGAATTCGTTTTACAGCGATACGCGTTGATCCTTGCTCAAATATTTTATCGCCTTGCCGTTCGCCTCGTTATCGGCAACTTGATGTAACATCGCGCAGACGAATGCGCTCGGCGAAATTGCGCCTGTTCTTTCATTTCGTTTTATTACTCATTTATTAATGTACTTGAATTTATTTTCATTTTATCTTCTCTAACTCGAATTAATATTTTATCGAATATTTGAAATATTTTGAAAATATTCAAGTCGAAGAAAGAAAGTTTCGCACACTTACATATTTTGTTACGCAAAAAATAATTCGGAAATAAAAACTATTGCTTATAATTTAAAATATTATTTCTATTTAAAAATCTTCAATACCATGATTTTTGTTGCTCGGAACGGGCAAGTACTTAGTTGAAAGAGTCTTTTTCTTCAAATGGATACCTCTCGAGGTATTTTGTCGTGCCAACTGAAATGGTACATCCTGTACAATATATTATATCTATGCGAAAACTTGGCCTGCCAGAGTTGGCCTATAAGTTTATCGATTTCACTGTTACTTATGTGCCGCCGGCATCAATTATAGGAACGCGATGTTTGTTTCGTACTTGAGAAAGATTCGTTGCTATTCTTCTGAAAAAATCGCAAGCCAAGTAAGTTTCTAAAACGTTTTTTCTGATTAGTATTTTCTAGAATGTATAAATTCCCTCCGAGTCTGTAAATACGTAATTTATAAGTCGTATCTTCTAAAACGTATAAATTCACTCCGAGTATACCTTGGTAAAAATGTATTTTCTAAGCCAGCCACACGCAATAGAAAAAAAAAGGCCGCAATTTCAAAAGAAAAATTATCCCTAAATCATCTTATCGTTACTACATAGCGCATCCCGAATCTCTGTTCGTTCAAACGCGACAGTAGCTTGCTTGCTCACCTGTTGCAATTGAGCCAAAATGTCTCACGCTGCGCGATAACAAAATGAAAAGAAGAACAAAAGGAAAAAAACCCAAGCCAGCATCACAACGAAGACGGCGCGTCGCTGTCGTTCGCAGCTCGGGAAGAAACGAAAGTTCGCGCAAGAGTTCGCGTATCTTGACAAGTCAGCAGGCGCTCCGGCGTTTCTTTATCTTCGTTATACACTCGAAGATACGCAAATCTGAGAGAGAGAGAGAGAGAGAAGACAGTTTTTGTACGTGCTCGACGCGCGAGTCTCTTGGAAAAGACTTTAAACGAATATTTCACCGAAAAAGAAAAAAAAAACCTTTAATTATTTCCATTATGACATTTTGGCAGCGTTACTTTTTCCCCATTTTCCCGAGAATCAAACGCCGCTGAAGATCGTTTCGCGAGGCTGAGAAATAGAATAAACGCGTTCGAGCCCGGAGCGTTATTTCTCAAATGCCACGATAATGGTTTGAACGAGATCGAGAATGAATTTCGGGCGAAGGAGCGAGTATAGGGGAGCGTAGCGATAATGGAGCGAACGATCGAGTACGAGCGAAAACTAGCAGCTCCTTCGCGAAGGCTTTTTTTTATTTTCCCGTACGGTGGAGATCTGCAAGACGCTCTTCTCGGCTATTCAGAGGTTGGCGTCAAAGAGCGTGCAACGCGAAGTAAACGCTCAGCATTACCACCGTACTCTGCTTCCTATATGTACATACACACACACAGACTCTCCGCTCGCGCTTACTGTATATTTTATCCTACGAAGCGCGCGAATTTGCGTGCAATCGGCAATCGTGCGGCTATTTGTCCCGCCTTTTCACTATAAACGCTTCGTCTTCGTTAGAGAAGCGCCCACCGCTCAAGACGAAGAAAAATACTTTTATCGCGATTTCGTACCCAATTGAAAATGAGAAAAAACGAACATGTTAAATCTGATAGGTAGATTGCGGGAATTCGCGCGTGTGTGTGAGTGTGTGTGTGTACGTGTGTATTAGCTCTGCGTAGTACATAACATTTATATATGAATTTATAATAATGCGTTATAATTAAATGTGTATTTACATAATATTATATTATGCGTCATATATTCTGTAGTTCTGTGGGCTATATTACACGTACATATGGGTGTGTGTATGTGGATATGCATGTATGCCTTGATTGAAACGCGCCATCGATCAGCTATTTAGCCCTCTATATAAAGAAACGGAGAACGAGGATTTAATTGGACTTGAACTCTGTACGGAAGATCCGAGAGTCGACTCGTCAACGCAGCAATCGTTTTAGCGAATCTTGACTTTTCTTTTATTTTTCGTGCCCTCGTTGGACAATAAATTGATTGGGAAAATGACATATGCCATGTACACCTAGGAACACACACACACACACACACACACACATACACAGATATGTTTGATCGCGAAAATCCGAGACGCTCGTGCGACGAGTTTCGGCGCGTATATATTTGCGGTTCGCTTGCGATATCGAAGACGCGACAGATTGCGGCAACAGCTGTTTCATCCCGGAATAACAAGGCTCGATTTTCCCGGGGAAAATGTCCATCGGGATAAACGTGGAGAAGACAGGTGGGAAATAAAAAGTTGGCTGGGCGGAGGAGAACGAAGGAACGAACGGTGGGCTTTGTCTCGTTTCGTTGTACGGAATCGTTCGCGAGAGCTGGGCCGGGGTGAGGGGCCGCGAAGGAATTACAAAACGGAGCTCTGGATAAAAGCAATGACGCGACGACCAGCAGCGGACACACGACGAGCATCGAGCAAATTTAGCTTAACCTCAACGAGATCTGGAACGAAACGCGGATGCGCGTGTAAACAAACGAGAGGAGGAGGAGGACGACGACGACGACGTCTACTCATCGCTCGAACGCGCTGCGATGCCGACCAACGAAGCGTGTTGAAAAGTGTGATCGAAAATATATATAATGGAAACACCCGAATCTAGTCGGTCAACAAACCCGACCTTTCTAGAGCACTGATATTATTATTATTATTGGGGATTGTTTGGGTTTATTTTTGTATTTTTCGAAAATTATTTTTTCGAAATTTTATATTTCTTAATAATATTTGATATTATCATTTATTTTCAATCTATTATTATTTTTGTTGTGGACTTTTGTTTTAGTTTATTATTATATTTTTACAAATTATTAATATTATTTAATTTTATATTTATGATTATTCTTTATTATTATTATTATTATTATTGTCGTTTTGATTCAAATCGCGATGGTTACTGAATAATGAAAATCTAACAATGAAAGGTTTTCGCATATTTCGTAAATATATATATATATATATATATATATATATATATATATATATATATGTGTGTATGTATATGTATATAGTCACAAGATGCCAACGCGGCATTTTGCCCCCGTACGTATGCCTCGTAATTTTTTTTATGACCATGTATACGCTCGTTCTGAGCCACCGGAACGACAACGCGTATATTCGCGGAGAAGCGTTTCAAGGACAACGAGATTGGCAAGCCCCCCGCCCCCTCTCTGCAACGATCCTTTTCTGTAGCAGCGCGAAGCTGCTGCTCCGTAACATCATCTCGATGAGTACACGAAATCAACCCATAGAATATTCTGGCGGAATGCGTATCCCGGCCGGATGTGGCTACGACCGCAGAGTGGCACGCATGTCGGGAGGATTTTCGCGAGAATGTGGCTCGGTTGGATGCTAGTGGAAAGTGTCGAATTTAAGGGGGCACATCCGAGTAGGCGGCGGACATGAATTTTAGCAATTATTATCTCAATAACTGTTTGTCCGATGTCATCCGAGTTCGTTTTTTTTCGAAAGTATAAATATTGAGGTATATTGACCAATTTTTTTTTTATAAATATATATTCACTGGGAGCGCTGTTATTGTGGCCGGCGTAAAACATGTCGCTCGATGGCACGCTCTGCGCTCCCCGTCATTGAATGCAGTCGGTTGACCTGAAACAAAAATTTCCAAACGATTCTTCAAATCTAACGTAATTTTTTTTTTTTTTAATCACGCCTGATGCAAATTTTCATTCATTTTTCAACCTAAATTTCCAAACTTTCTGGCTGATGAAAAAATAATAATTGGTTTAAAAACAAATTCTACAGTGCGAAGGGCTTTGTACATTACGTTTAAAGAATCTTTTCGAAATTCTTTTTTCGGATCAGCTGATTATGTGCAATGACGGGGATCGTCAACCGTCAAGTCAATGTATATTGATAAGAAAAATGTGTACTTTTGAATAAAACAAACTTGGATGAAATAGGACAAATAGTTTTTATTTTTTCCGACGGCTACTCGGGTGTATGTATTGTCTTCGGTACATTTCCCAACTGTGTCTCTTTAAGACGCGTAAAAGTATAAGAAATGACAATAATCAATAATGGAAAAAAGATCTTTTTATCACAAAGCTAGAAGTTTGTACCCCCTTGAGGAAAAATGAGCGTGTCTGGTTCGGGTTCCTTTAGGATTGCAAGCTTGTTGGGGTTTTTAAAGAGGGTTATAAGTCTCCTTGGCTTTCTAAATCTAACGTTTGTAACCCCTTAAGGAAAAATTAATTAAAGTAGGTTTTTTCAGGCTTGTAAGCTCGAAGAAGAAAAAACCGAATTAAAGTCAGTTTGTTTGGCTTTTTAAGTTTAGCGTTTGTCAGCTCGCGAGGAAAAATAAATTGAAGCAAGTTTGTTTGAGTTTGTAAGGTTAACATTTGTAAGCCCTCAAGGAAAAATGAATCCAAGTAAATTTGTTTAGTTCGAAAGTTAATAAAAACGAGTCAAAGTGGGTTTGTTTTGATTTGTAGGTTCAACGTTTTTATAAGCGCTCAATGAAAAATGAATGAAAGTCGAATAAATTGTTTCCCTCAGAGTCGGTTGTGATCAATCGAAATATATCGTGAAAGTAAATATATAATTCAATATCAAAGAGAAGAGCCCGGTATCCCGAGATTCAAACGATATTTCATTCGACTCAAAGAATTGTGCGGCAAAGAGTCCGGATATCGGTAAAAGCGCAAAAGAGCCTCGCTACCGCCTCCTGAATATGTTGGGAGCCTGCTCGTGTGGTCGTGGCCTCGTCAAGGCTGAGATCGAATCGGTTCTCGATCGTGTGCCCCCCGGTGGTCCGTTCAACCGCGTGTTCGTCGCCGTCGTGCGACAACACACATCGCTACGCGGAGACACAGCCTCGCAACGAGAACGCTACGTTCCGCGTCCTCTCTCCTCTCTCTCTCTCTCTCTCTCTCTCTCTCCCTCTCTTCTTCAGCATAGCCCGCGTGCGTGTATACGTGCCTCGAGAGCTCGCGTCGTGTGTGCCCCATTCCCCGGAGACTCTTATAAGCCTCTCCTCGCGGCCAACGAGCCGAAGCTCTCGAGGAAAGTCTCGCCAGTGTCGGCCGAGCCTTCATCGGAATCGTTTCACAATTTCGCCGCGTTGGAAATTTAACTCCCCCGAGTCGCTTTGTTCTTCACCACGTCGTACACGCGGATACAACTTGCCGGGCTGTGCGAGCAAGCGCGCGCGCGTGTGTATCGAGGGTGCGCGCGACCATAACCGATCGCGCGAGTGATCGCTTTGTTCTTTTTTTTTTCGCGCTCGGTATACAGCGCGAGGGGAAGTAAAATCGCTTCATTGATCGAATTTAAATTGATCGAGGTAATTGCGAGCTGAGCTTGCGGATTCATCGGATTTACCGGTTGTGCGCGCGATCGTGAGATACCGATCTTCGGATTATTCACGGGCACTCGATCCTCCGAGATTCTCGCTCGGGCTATCTTTCGGAAAGAGAAAACCGAAATCGTCGATTCGAAAACTATCGTAAATAATGGCCAATCCCACGCGTCAATCCCTTCGCCAATATTCTTTCATAAAGTTCGACAACAAATGCACAACAACGACAAAAAAAGAGCGAGAAAGAGAAGAGAGAGGAGAGGTTTATCCTTGCCGGAAATATGCCAACGTCTTTTGTAACGAGAAACGAGCAACGTTTCTAGAAACGACGGTCGCTATTTTTTTCGTTTGCCCGCTCGATCGATGTACACCCAAGATTTTCTAGCCCTCTCTCTCTCTCTCTCTCGTGTATTATTCTTCGGTTTCTTTCTTTCTTTTTTTTCGACAATTTTCGAGATCCACGAAGCGAAACAGGAATCAAAGTAGCGTGCCTCGAATATATCACGGCGCGGGATCGGGCGAGCGTAGACGCGTATTATTGTGAAAAGGCGGTCGCGTACTCCCGGTTCAAGCTGTGTATCTTGGTACGCGCGAGTGTGCCTGTGTGTGTGTGTGTGCGCGAGTCGTCGACACTCGTCGGCTTTCACCTGGATTAATACCGCTGTGCTTGCCACTATACGCGTACCTCGTGCTCCTTTGTACACACACGCGCGCACACACACACACACGTACCTTCGTAAAACGGCCTGTATCCCTATTTTTTTTAGCTTGGCTGGGTTCGAGATTTGTTTGTGGATTTGGGCACTCGATGGGGGCGCGACGAGAAGCGGCAGCGTTTCAGTATCAAAATCAATAGCTACGTAAATTTTGTGAAATATTTTCATCGCCTTGTATCCTACAGAAAACCAACAGAAATCCTTTAACCATTTTTTAAGATAATCATTCAACGACCTACGATATGAATGTATAAAAAAATATCCATAATAATATAATAAAAAATAAGAAAAAAAAGAGCTTTCGTTGCGTTTCAACGATGCAAACTTCAAGAGCATTAACTTGGTAGAATCGTTTTGGTCATTTAGAGCACCGGTCTGAAGCTAATGACAAATGGTAAGTTACCAAAACTGCTGCTCTCTTTTACCGGCCTAGAAATGTCATTTCTCAGCTGACGAGAGACCCAAATGCACGAGCGTTCTAGTAAGTTGGGCAGAATCGGTTCGGCGATTCAACACGCTTTTGGACTCTTGTCGGAAGCAGCCGCCAGTGATTCACTGAAACACTGCCGCTCTCGTACTGTGCCAAAAATGTCATTCGTCAGCTGGCCTTTCGGAGGACCCAAATAAGCATCAGCTGGTAACTCGGCAGAATCGGTTTGACGCTTCATCCCTCGACTCCTCTTGTCCTCAGCCAGTGAGTTACCAAAAAGTAGTAGTTCCGGATAAAATATTGGTAGGTTTGAGTAGAAAAATCCCCCCAACCGCCTCGATTGGGACGCTTCGTTTCCTTCCGAACGGATTGACAACGGACATCGCCTCTACGAGAAATATCTGTATACCGATTAGTAGATGAGACCGTAAAAAGTTTCCCGAACGAACTCGTCGAATGCGAGAGCACGAGACTCGAGGATCCTGCGACCCGATCGTTTGCGCGTTTACCCGAAAATCCTCGTTTTCCAGCCTCGTTGCCCTCTCCCCCCCGTCAATGAGAGCCAGAGTGCGCCCGCCCGTGAGTAGACTGATCGCGCCACGGCAAGAGCGCGCGGAGCCTGAAAAATGATCGACGAAGAAAGGGACGATTGATACGCGGCCGTTAGGGAAGAAAAGGAATCCGAAGAAGAGACACTTTGGACTTGAGATTGGTGCGCGAGTTGCAATGGCGAGTGCGGTGTACATAAGCGATAATGAGAGCAACGGTCAGGCGGCGGGTATGGGAACGCCGAAATTTGCCTCGACCAGTTCGATACCGGCCCTCGTGGAGGAGTCCTCGATCCTCGGACGTTCCGGCAGCGTCGAGATTAGTCCCGAGGTGCTTCGCGAGCCAAAGGCTCGAAGGCACAGCGTCCTCGACGACCTGCGGGCACGTCGAGACAGTCTCCTTCAGCGTGCTCGACGCGGCAGCATCTTCGAGGAGAAAGAGAACAGCTCTTGTTCACCGGACGACACAGAGAAGAGCAAGGACAAGCGCCGCAGCAGCGACGGCAGCCGCAGAGGCTCCGTCTTTTACGTGTCGAATGATCTTCTCGAGGAGAATCTCGACATCTCCGAGACAAGTATCAGGGAAGAGGAGATCGAAATGGCGGCGAAAAAAGGACGCCGGAAGTCCTGGCATCCGCTTGCCAAACCACCGAAATTCGATCGGAAGAGACGCAAAGGGATCACCGCTGCTGGTGGTGGTGGTGGTGGCCTGCCCTCGGAAGCTGGAAGCACCGAGGGACTCTACAATTCACGCCAGAAGAGACTCTCGTGGTGGAACATCTTCGTACCGGATTCCGTCGGCAGGTACGTTCCTGTTCCTCAACTTGCACTCGTTCGAGTGCAACGATTTTTTTAAATTATTTTTCATTTCTTCATTTCTTTTTATTATACAAATACTTTTGTGTCTAAATTGAGGTCGTGAGTCTCAAATAGGAACACGTAAAAACGTTTATGTGATTTTAATCGTCTGTGTCAGGCGATAAAAAAATGTTAACAATTAAAAAGAATTCACTTTTCTTACACTCCAATGATGCAAACTTAACATCATAAAAAATTTTCGACATATTTTCCGGCTAACAATTAACATCCCGATCCGAAGCATCTTCTGGCAAAGCTTCACGCGTAGGGGAAGGTGGGGGGTACAGTGCGTCACTTTTTTTCTAACGAATTTTTACTCTGATCAAGGTAGTCTGATTAGAAGAAAAAAAAGGTCATAACCGATTTTATAGACCTTTGGGCGTATAAAGAAGCTCTCATATTTTTTGCAAAAAGATTAAAAATACAAAAATAATGAGATCGAAAAAAATTTGCGGCTTGGCTGATTGTACCCTGTGTAGGGTACAGTGTGTCAACTACTGCGAAACCTAGGGTACAACGAGGCGGTTGAAAGTCTTATATTTTTCTAACATAGATAACAGATAAATCACGGTCCAACACAAAAAATGTCCTAATTTGCGAGCTACAAACCTCCGAGAAATCGCACGTCGTGATAGCGGCCCGCGATACATTGCGCTTATTCGGAGCGTCGTCACTTCTTTGTTTCCTCATTGGGAGTTTTGTGGCCCACATCTCGGTGATACATTGTACACCGCTAGTTAAATATTTGATTATTGATGGAAATAACTATTAATTAAACTACGGATGGCAAAACACAAGTCACCGAGCTCACAATGAATAATAAAATTATCGATTAGGACCGAAAACCCGAGCCGCTACAAAAAGTTACGTTATATTTTACGTTTTTCCAGCGAGCGGAATATTTTTTTTTCCACTCCTCAAATCAATTATTAATTTTCAATAATTCTTTGCGAGACACAAACAAAAAAAATCGCAATTTACAAGCCACAAACCTCCGAGAAATCGCATCTAGCTCACAGTGCCCCGTGATAAATTGTACCCCACTCTCCCCTATATGTCGAAAAGCGCGTAGAAACTGTGAGACCACGGCACATTTTCAAGGGGCTCCATTTTTTAACAACCTTGAGTATGGAACTTGAAGACATCTGAGTGACGGAATTAGTCAAGCAAAAAAAGAATCTACGATCTTGAAACCCTGCGCCGGAACGTTGTCAGTTCGCTATCAATTGGATGACTTATCTCTGTGAATTATCAGCGTCGCACGTGATTTATTATCCTCACTCGGACGATAATGGATTAATGTAAAAAGGGAATCTCTACGGACCGCTTTGCGTGGTCCGTTATGTTTTTGCCTTCTCCAATAACCTCTCGCAATATCTTGGAGTTATCTACTCGCGATATATATATATATACAGGGTGACTATTATAAGGTGGCCATGTGTTTCCTTTGAGAGCCTGGCGCGGAGATTCTGCGACCGAGAAAAATATGATATTTTTTTTTTTTTTTTTCAAGTCCTCTTCGACAAAAAAGTATAGTGTATTTTTGTGATGAGTGGTATTCGCCAGAAAAATTCAGCATTCCGGAAGAAAACCATAATTCTGTTTTGTCCTCAACCGAATGAAGATAATTCAATTCCGAATACGAAACACTCCTGAAAATTTTTTGTTTGTAAATGGAATTTAATTTCGTTTATTCACTTTGGAATGCATCTTTGATGATGTTTTGTTTCTCGATGACAGAATCCATAAAAAAAAGTTTTTCGGAATTGTTTCGTATTTGGAATTTAATTATCTTCATTCCACTGTAGTCAAAATAGAATTTTTATTTTGATCGAAATTGAATTTTTTGTCTGGCAAATACTACTCGTCACAAAGATACGCGGTATTATTATATCGAAGAGAACTCGAAAAGTTATTAAAAATAATATTTGTTTTCAGCCGCAAAACTTTTTTTTCCTACAAGTCCCAATCGATGAATTTTTATCCACTGAATTCGAATCCACCATTAATTTCCCCGAAAAAAGCCTTAATTTCGGAAACACGTTTCGCACGTTTAGCCGGCGTAATGTTCAGCTTTTAACCAAAACTCCGTGATATTTTTAATCAACGGTGAATTTCCTATCAGATAGACCCATGAAATGATTTAAAAGTAAACAAAAAAAAAAACGAGCCTTTGTCACTTTGCCGAAATCGTCGGGTAGTGTCGTCGGGGGTGTTTTGAAAAGGACTTTGATACGCTTAGAGAAAGACGCTTGATTCATCTCGATAATTCAATTAGTTTTCCCGAAAAAGGCACTGGAAAAAGAGGCAATTGATTCGGGAGCATCATTGGACCGAGTTTGAAATTCTGCCAGAAAATCGAAAAATAATCGCAACTCTACGAATGAAAGGGCATTTAAAAGAGCAAACGATATCGAAGAGAACGCGAGCACAGAATGTCGTTCCGAACCGAAGCAGAAAAGAAACGATCGACAATTCAGTGACAACGACTTATTATTTGCGGAGATGGTAAAAAATCTCAAACTTAAAATACTTTTTACAAGTCTAGATATGGACGGATTTTCACCCCCTGTATACGAATAAACCATTAAATGCCGCCGCCGCCGCCAAGGCCTTGAATTTTCGCAAAAAAATCGTCTCGTTGTCTACTTATGAAACGTGTCAACCCCTTGAGTTTGCTATCCGGCAAAAACTGCACGAATACGTAAACTCGAATACGCAATTTCTGATCGTTTGGCCTGAGAAGAACTTTCGTTTATGTTATTATTGTCAGCCTGTATGTATATTCTCCATGATCCGCGGGTCAATTGATCGATCGTTTCAAAGTCATTTATCTCCGGTAGCCATCGATAGATTTCGATCATCGAGCGAACGCTTTTCAAACTCCATTGGACTATAAATGTTTTTATCTGGTTGCTTTCGGTCTTGGTTGATGTTCGCGTGCTGATCGCCGTGATCTTCGCATCGATCGCATTCGTTCCTCGTGTTGTCTGTGATTTTTCGTATATCGCGAGAGACTCTACTCGTGTGGGTGTCTCGGCCACATCGCGTGTTCTCGTACTCCCTACGTATCGTTAATGCACTTGGTTACCAACGTATTCCGGTACGATCCAAACAAACGGCAACGGCAACGGCAACGGCGAGGCGTCAGCGAGCCAGAAACACGTTCGACCTTCCGTCTCTTCTCAGGAAACACAATCCGAAAATGAAACGACTCGTTGTTCGGAACACTGGAAGCCTGACAGAAATATCAAATTTATCGATTCATTGCAGTGGAGTGGAAAAGTCTATTGAACGTGGAGTTTAATTCATTCGAGTTAAAAATGAGGATTTTTCAAATAGGCAGTTGGGAGGATCACCTGGCACCTCTGCTCGGAGCAAATAGAAATCGTTTGGAAAAACCAACACTGCTCGATGGGCCGGCCCTTCGAATTAAGCTGCTTCGTGCATGTTGAACACTCGGAGCGGTAAACGCTTAGCCGTGCACCGGCTGAAGCATCAATCAGCCACCGGAAGGCCGATACTTTTTACAACTTGGTGTGGATACTTGATTTGAGGTATTCCTTTCACGGAGGGCCGGCTTTTAAAGCCGGCAATACACGTTGGCCCAAGGTAGCCGAGTGAAGGCGGCAAATACCAACGTATAGGCAGCCTATTCGTTTGGGTTTGCCATTGCTCGTATTACGGTAGCACTTGCTTTGTATATTTGCTTACGCTCGCGTTGGCTGAGGCAAAGACCAACGTCTATTGCCGGCTTGATAATTCCTACATTAGCAGTGGCACTCAATAAAAATACGTTACAAACAATAATTGTACCCAACGATGAACCGGAACGAAAAATTTCCCATTCATTTTCTACATTTAGACATTTTGACGACATGTGTTCTCTGAAAAGTCGCGCGGTTACAAATATTTTACCGCCAGTCACATTTTTCTGACTTTATCATTGATACTTTCTTTGAATATTCGATTACCACCCCCTGTTTTTTTTATCGTCTTTACGAAATCTTCAAAATTACAACACGCTTTGTTTATATAAGACATCTAGAGTTATTTGGTATATAAATTATCAGATGGAAATGTGGGCCAGGCGTGTCATCTCCATAAAGTCCTACGTAAATTAGAGGATTTTTAGAGTCGTAATTTTGTTGTTGAAAGTTCGCTAAAGTGGCTAGAAACTTCATTTTACCAGTATACTGGGATTTTTCTTTCTCAATGGTAGACGAAAATCAGTTAGTCGTTGAATATTCGGGTTCGTGGATGGAATACCTCGAAGGTCTGTGCATCAGAAGAAAATGGGGCCGTCAATAGCGGTAGGGCTTTTCTGCGAGAGTTTCCACGTACCCTCGGAAAACGCGATATAGTCTAGCGCAGTGAATATCAAGCGGCGTGCCGCGCGGCCCACCGGTGTCCGTCCTACTTGACGTGTTCGGAGCTTCAAATGTGCCGCTCTATAAAAAAGCTTGACAAACACTGGTCTAGCCGTAAGACGGATGTGGGCGCAACGAAACGATAGAATAGATGAGAGAAGCGCGGCTAGCGAATGATAGGCTTCAATTGGGAACGGGTAATACCGAAATATCCGCAAGGGGGTGGTTATGCCTTGGAGCTCGGGAAATAATTTTGAAAAAAATCCTTCGACTCCGGTGTGAAATGATACTCCGGTAGGGGTCGCGATTCAAACAAAATTCTCTTTAATTCGAGCAAACCATTTCTCTAGTTGTAATATATCAGTCCTCGTATTCACCTTAGGTACATTGATTAAAGGTTAACTTCGAAATTATGGATTGTAACAAACATCGAAAAATTGCCTTCAAATATTACACAGTGCAAGTTTTCTCCGTCAAAATGTAACCTTATTTTTGCCTTCCTTTATTTCTATATATTCCATTCAAAAACCCCAGTAAGAATACGTAAAAACGTTGGAGTGATTTTCGCGGCCCAAATCGGCCAAAACGAGCGACAGAAAAAATCACTTCCGTTGCGGTTTAACGACGCGCGAACTTCGACATCGTCAAATATTCCGAGGCAAATATCATCGAAAGCTTCACCGGTCGCGTAATATCTAACTTAAATAAGGTTATTAGCGTGTGTATATATGTATATATATATATATATATATATATATATAGCTAGGCATCTATTTACAAAAAAAATTTGACACGTTCCTTCGTCTTCCTCGTTTTCTCAAGTGTTCCTCCTGCGGAATTGATCAAATATTGAGATTTCCCGCTTGTTTAGCTTGTAGCAAAAATACTTAACGAATTTACCGTTCAACGGTTCTGACGTTCTTCAAATAACAATAATCTTTTATTATTTGTGTATAAATCGTTTTTTTTCATTCGCAGATTATTTGTGTGCGTTTTTTATTAATAAAATTTGACTTTTTTCAAAACAAAATTTATTTTTTATTTGATAAAATGATTAAATTTAGGACAATAATATTTAACTTTTTATTAAAAGTTTGAGTTTTTTTTTACCAAATTTTTAAACGTAATTAAATGAGAAGAAAAATGTACAGAAATAAATAAATGGATAACATTCAAACTGCGGGATTTTTTTTTGTGCATGGAATGTGCAAAAAAGTTTTCGGATAATAAGAATAATCGGTAAATAAAAAAAAATTCTTTTCACGAGGTATCTCCTTCCGTGCCCCGGACTCCCGTCCCAACGTAACACGAATTGTCTCTACGAATTCCTTAATATATGCACGCCGGAAGTTTACAAAACGCGCGAGGTCTCTTCTGTCCTGTCGTGTCGTTTAATACGCTATGAGCGCGCGTGAATTCCCATCGCGTTCGAACTTATGCGAGTGCGCTACGCGCATGAGAAATCGAACGATAACCCAACGCCGAGGTGTACGATGATCGTGTCTCTCGTGACGGTTAACGAAACAAAAGAACGCTTCGTTCTTACTGCGTGCTATGCGTATTTTTTTCTTTTGTGTTTTCGTCTCTATGCGGCACGCAAATTGTTCAATAATGCGCTGCCAATCCTTTTTTTTTTTAATTTTTTATTGATTCTAGTGAAATTTTGGGAGTTGGGATTAATGATTTTTTTTTTTATTTGGTCTTTGATTTTTTTTTGTTTGCGGTCTGCTCTCTCTCTCTGTCTTTTTCTTTTTCTCTCTCTCTCTCTCTCTCTCACGCTCTCTTTCTTTTTCTTCCTCTCTCTCTCTTTCTCTCTCCCGTTTGTCGCCGATGCTGCAGTGTGCTAAAAGATGCCGCGAGAGATGGTGACCGAGAGGCAGCGATCCGCGCGAGTTACCGCGCACGTTCGTTCGCATAGCTTTACTTCGACAAAGACGAGAAAGAGAAAGAGAGACGGAACACCACTCGAGCACGAGACCTGACGTTCCTCGGGTCGCTGACCTCAGCGACTACTCTCCGCAACAACCTCTATATAACAGTGCAACATCATTTACACACACACACACACACACACACACAAAGACGCGCACGCGCAGTAACGCGCACTCCACGAATCTCCTCTAAACAGCCAGCGTGTAGCGTTATAATTAATTTGCACGCTCAACGTCTGGCCGACGGCGCAGCAAACGCTTCGGTAACATGTGCAGCACCGCGCGAGGAGACCTCTCGAAACTTGACCCACTGGTCGAACTTTGTTTCGAGAGCCGAGCCGATCGCACATTCAGTCGATCCTTACGATTTTTTTTTCGCCCTTCATTCGCACCGCCACGTGTGGAGAAATATAAATTTATATTTCGTTTTTTGTGTATTTCTTTTTGATGTATCTATTTTTTTATAAATGCATTTTTATTTATTTATTTCGTGTAAAAATTGTCGCATTTACTACAGAAGGCCAAGGCCTCCTAAATTTTTTGTTGTTGTTATCCCACGCAACTAAAGTCTTTTCCTCGTCGCAGCATCAAAGATTAGAATTCATTGTCTACAATTTGATAATCAACGAAGCGCGAATTCCTAATCCTTGTCCCAGCTGACACACGTTGAATCGCGAAGCTACCGATTATAACACAAAAGAATCCTCGAGAAATTCCCAACACGGCGGGTATCGCGCGAATGATAATGCGGGGGAGACTCCGTACAGATATTCCGTACAAATGAATTCGCATCACGCAAATTTCCCGATCGTCGCCTGAATCATATGTGCCAACGACGAGCTTCACGGAGTACTTCCACACACAAAAATATCTACGTTCACGTAGAGATTGTACGCAAACACGCGAATAATACGATTAATCAACTGGAAAGACACAAAGCATTTCCGGAAGGTAATAACCGGTTGAGATAGAATACAGGCACATATTGTGCGTGTGTCTGTGTGTACTACAAGTACAATTTACATCGACGTGGGACATTCTCCGTGAAATTGACATTGGACCCGAATTGCAATAGACTTGGTTGTATTGAAACCTTATCCAAGCTCGTAATGCTATATTCATTGTCTCGGAAAACGATTCTCAACCATTTTTTTTTTTCGTCCTTCCCCCTCTTCTCCCTCTTCTCCCTCAGTTTACACCCCGTACGCTTTTCTAACAAAATATAGCTATTAAAAAACAAATCGTGGAACATTGATCACATTTTCGATGAAAAAAAAAAATCGATCGAATCTCAAATCCAACGGGAACAGAAATAAGAATAATAAGCAATAATAACAATAATAATAAAACGATGAAAATGTTGCGATGCCCGTGGCCTTCCCAATTTAGTTCCGATTTTTCTCTCCTACTCGTGTCCGAGATTTATTTATACTCGTCTCACGTATGTACAGGAGTCAAAACGCGAACGCTCTTTAATCGATGACGTATCGTGACTCCGTTCGCAAGGTCGCCAATGATGATGATGATGATGATGACGTTTCCTCGTGAATCTTTCAACGACGACAACGCGCACGCGCACGTATTATTATACGCATGAAGTAAAAATCCGATCGGGAGTCCTGAATTTTCCCCTTTTTCTTTAATTGCGGCAAGTGTCGCGGAAAAAACGCGAGACGTTTCAGGCGAGAGTTTAATCGATTTTCTCGATCGAGGACTCTCGACCACTCCGCTGGCTATACGACGCCACCATTTTTATACCGGAAAGTCCTCAGTCGATACAGATGAAATGCAACGAAAATGCTTTTCTATTCCTTTTTTTATATTATTAGCAAAAGAAAAACTTTTTCCTACAAATGTAGGTTGGATATTTCTATTAAAGATCGAAAAAAATGAGTTATCCGAGTGAAACACGAAAGAACTGCTTTGTCGAAATATCTGCCAATTCTTTCGGATTATTTTTCTTTATTCATTTGCTCGAATTCGTTATGGGCTGCGTTTTTTAAAACTGTTTGTTCAGTGAGTTGGAAACTTCTTCAGGACAATGAGGAAGCTTTTGAGAAAAAAAAAACAACGCGATGGATCATCTATTTTTCCAACTAATAATGGGAGAGAAAATTCTTAAACAATTCAGGAGTATACGGTTCACGCGTATACACGAGTGAACATCGTCCAAGTCATTGCACCCGAGGAATTTATTTCTCACTGATTTTTCATTGAACAATTAATTGCTTAGGCTATTTCTCGATAACTTTTTATTTAGTTATTATTAAAAGTTATTATAAAAAATGTCTAAATTTAAAAAAAAAATTAGAAATTGTGATCACTTCGAACTTGTGGCCGCGAACAATGATGGAAAAATATGTATTTTCGATCTTGCACCTTCCTATGCAATTGGAAAAACATAAAAAATAAATAAAACAAACGTTGTAACGGCGCGTACAATGTCTTCTGCAACTCATCGGAATTATTACGTGATCTCGTATACTCGCTCCCTATCCGGTTACGTCTCCGTTTTCCCGAGTCCGCGCACAAATGTAAAAACGCTCGTAGCTCAGCGTCGAAAAATTCGACGTTTCATAAAAGTCTGCATCTTTTTTATTCCCAACTATTAAATAGATCGTTTCTTTCCCAAAAATATTTCCCGAGAGTGCGACATGAAAAATATCGCGTTAATGAATATTCACCCGAAACACGAATGACAAATCGTTGAAGTTTGCATCGAAATTTTTCTTACGCATCTTCATTTTTTTATTTTCTCCATCATAAAAAATATGTTTTTTGTTTTCCAGTTTTGTATAGCGAGCTCCGAGCGATCGCTCAACAACGACAAACGAAAAAGGAAAAATTTGCCAAAATAAATTGGTGCGAATAAAATTAATTAGAGCTAACAAAAATCGCCTCGCAGTTTCCATTCTCGGACTGCAACGAAAGTTTTTTTTCCTTTTTGTTTCCACATTTCTTTCATCATAAAAAATATTCCTTTGCGCGATGTTGAAATGATCGCTAAAAAAAAAGAGAAATTTAGGAAAATAA
>OZ010716.1:31428810-31494961 GCA_963932345.1 Ophion ventricosus
TTTTGTAATCCGTTCGGATCTCTCGTTTCGAGATCATTTTCCGAACAACGCAAAAACCGCGAGCTCGCGACTATGTTTAGAAGAAAGGCACAGCAATCTTCGAGACATCGCTCGCGGGTGGCCAAACATTAAAATAGAATTTTGCAATTTCGTGTCTTGCGGCACGAGAGTAACATATGAGGATACGCCTACGAAGTCGCTCTTCGATCGACGTACACTCTCGCTCGCTCTCCTTCTCTCTCTCTCTCTCTCTCTCAACTTCGTCCCGGATGTTGAGCGACCACGTTTAATTTGCATATGCTGTCACTCAAAAAAATCTGCTCTCTAGCTTCGTCCAATTCTGTCAAGTTCACGTCGGCATAAGTGAAATAATTTTTTAAAACCCACTTTTACCAAGTACAAAAACTATATTAAATAATATTAAAAACTGCTCAACTCATCGAGAATAATGTTTATTTTTAAAGCCCTAGGTATGTAATTCCTAAGGATAAGAGTACGCGTCGTTTGACAAGTCGTTGAGGCGACTAAAAACCCGATCCTATCGCGATAATAACAATCTCATTGTTCGGCTCAGGGGACTTCCGAATGACCGAACCATTTGAACAAATTCCTCTTTAACGAGTCACGTCTCGAACAACCGATTTCGTTGAACTGCCCGCGATTGACGTTCGCGCATATTCAGGCCAATTAGTTGCTCCGCGTATCGAATTATATCCGAGCGCCATTTGATTGACACTAATGCAGAAACGACAGGAGACAAAATAAATGAGCTCGAATTTTCATGACGCCGCCTCGTCGGGTTTGCATACACGCTTCCAATGTGCGAGCCACTTGAGCAGGAAACAATGTTGCAATTTCATGGTCAGCAAAAAAACACGGACTTTTTGCTAACTTGGGTAGCTAGTGATTTTTTCTGTTCACGAAACGATCGTGAAACACCTTAGGTATATCATGTATGATTTATTTACAATCATTATTAATAATATAAATAAATAAATAATAGTAGTATCAGTGCTTATTATTTATATACCCTTTTAAGCGTGTTTACATTGCTGTCCTTCCCTTCCCTTCCCTTCACCTTTACATACGTGTTTACATCGGATTTTCTATTATTTACAACGATATTCTAGTGTCTCAAATTGCCTAATGTAGTCACATACTTGTTTTGCCTGATGCAGTTGCGCCTCTATTTTACGCTCTATCTCTATTCCCCTGCTCTTTTTCAACCGTTCTTCCAATTTCGTTACTATCTCTCGACTGAATTTACCCTTAACTCCTGGACACTCGCAAATGTGTCTTATATTTTCATTTGCCTCTTTGCAAATTCTACATTTGGAGTTGGCATAGCCTTTTTTGCCGTCCCGCCCGATATTACCACATCTTATCCTTGCCCATGTTTCTTTAGTTCTTCACTGATCGCCTTGTCTGCCCACCCGTGTAAAATCTCATATTATTACTTAAAAAATAATATAAAAAAGTAAAAATAATTATAATAACAAAACCGAAGAGAACACGTTTTTCCGTATCACTCCGTACGTGCTCTCGGGGCGCTTATTCCCTAGCAGAGTGAAGAATGAGAAAGAGCCTTGTTGTACTTTCTCGACGAGCCCGGCTGCGAGGGCAGGCGGTTATGACGCAGGGTGTGGCCCCGAGCCTCAAGGAAGCTTGTTCCGTCCTTCTTTTTCTCCTTCTGCTATCATTTTCATATCGACGAGAGAGAGAGAGAGAGAGAGAGAGAGAGAGATAGGGAGTCGCAAGGATTTAATAAAGTTAAGTGTATTATCCCAGTACGATCGGCAATATATACAGGGTGTGTACGATTCAAGATGTCCCTGCAAAATTTCTCGAGTGGGAAGCATTTTAGGAAAAAATCTTTCGAACAAAGGTTTCACAGCTTCGAGGAACGAAAATGATGGTGTAGGTTGTTTTTTGTGGCTATTTTAAAAGTTATTTCGAGGATAACTTTCGTTTTTTTTTATGGGAATAAGTGGCAGCATCAGCTTGGCAACAATACTTGGATGTGTGACCGCTTGTTAGTATATTTCCAACCATCTCGAAAAGACTCCTCGCGGGGGAGGGTGTTCACCACACCGAGAAAAAAATCTTTTTCAACCAAACCCACCGAATGCGGTTCATTGAAAGCTACGCTACCAAATTGCGGTTTTCATTCCTCTAAAATGTTTGCTTGACTCGGCGCGTAACGTGATTTTATTTTATCAAAGCCTCAATCATCTTGAAATAAACGTGTGTCTCTTTGATTCGCGACGCCGGAACACTTTATAAATGGATGTGAAGGTCGGGCGGAAAAAAAAAAGTAGACTCCACGAAGTTACATTGGAATTGAATCAATGGGTCGGTGCATCGTGTGCTTATCTGTTCAATTCCGTTTCGTCGAATGTCAAACAAATGCTTGGATAAGTCGAGTTTTTCAATTTGTTTTTTTTTTAATTTTATTTTTTTTTATATAAAATGTACTTTTCTCTCAGTGCGGCGTAGTATGTTCGAGGTATTTAATTGCGACGAGGGTGAACGTAGAAATTCTCGTAGATACCATTGGTAAAGATGTTTTATTGATATTTCGGAATTTCTTCAATTTCTTCCGGCAAATATAGACTTAGAAAAATTCCTCACCATTTAAAAAAATATTTGTTCCAAACTTCACAATATGAATTTTCAAAAATAGATATTGTACAATAATAAAAATAAGGGAATAAAAATAGACGCCCCGTTGCATTCCAAGAATGCAAAACTTCGGTACTATCTTTTCGTGCGGTACTTCCGAAGTACCATTAGATCGATACCTCGGTACCTTGGTACCTTTGAGGTCGACGATTGCGGATACTTCGATGGGGGAAGAAACTCGGAGCGTTAAAAATGAAAAATTCTATGAATGCGATAAATATATATATATATATATGCACACACGTATGTTGCAAGAAGACGCGAGCCTTCGAGAAATATTCGCTCACACTGTGGCACGAAGAGGAGGCCCGTCTCCGTCTCTGTCATATCATTTCCTCGATGCTATTTGTCGGTGAAGTCTTCGGTTTAGGTGACCGGCCATAGCTTTCACTCCCTACAAGTATATATGTTGCAAAATTCCATTACGAAGTTGTCGAAAACACCTTCCTCTTATATATAAGTTGATATATATATATATATATATATATATATATATATATATATATATATATACACACACATATACATGTATCGTATACTTTTAACGGTTGGAGGAAAAACAAGTCCGCAAGAATTCAACCTAGCGGAATTATAAAATATTCAGTTGGTTACTCGACGAGAGATTGGTCGCGGTCAGATGAGAGACATACTTCGAATATGACTATTGATTCCGATCGAAATAATATTTTCGTAAAAATAGAAAAAAAAATGTACTCGCCTCGATGAAAAAAAACGAAAAAAATGAAGCGTCGATTAATCGGAGATAAGTTTCCATATACGCCTTTTCCCACCAAAATAGAACTCAAAGACCGCCGCGAAAGATTGAACACGATCAACGCTCTCTTCTCCATGGTCGAGGGAGCAAAATCTCGCGGGGACTCGGAGAGAATTCTCGTTTCGCTGTAGCTCGAAGCGAGTTGACTCGTTACCGTCATTGTATTTATATATATATATATATATATATATATGTAAGAAAACCGTGTTCATTCTCGTACA
This sequence comes from Ophion ventricosus, assembly GCA_963932345.1. NCBI lineage: Eukaryota > Metazoa > Arthropoda > Insecta > Hymenoptera > Ichneumonidae > Ophion > Ophion ventricosus. Next base: position 31,432,489 of record OZ010716.1, read on the forward strand.
GGAGTACGATACCTTAATGATCTCGCGGGAGAAACTAAATCGCCTTAGCAAAAGGCTCTATCAAATAAAGTTGAAAGTCGTCTACAATAAACGCACTCCAATTTTGATAAAGTTAATCGCCGTGTGGAAGTTTTAAACGTGGGAACGCAACGAAAGTTTTTGTTACTTTTTTTTTTTTTTTTTTTTTTTTTCATTTCCTGGCTTTCCTGGGAGACGACGAAATCTGCCGAAGTAGATTTTGTCGCTCTGATGAATGAATGTAATTCATTTGATTTAAATTTATTTATTAGAAAAATTCGTTTTAAAGCGATAGGGAAATATTAATTTTCATTGCGTAACAGTGATGCAAACTACGATGCCACAATTAATCTGTGACCTTCTCCAAGGGAATAAATCATTGTTGGTTTGTTACAACAAATATGTTAAATCGTTGTGAATTTTTTTGGCACACATGGCAGATTCTTCGGTGCGATTCGTTTTCTCATTTTTTTATCTCGCATGTTACCAAGTTTATTTTCTTTTTTTTATGAAATGGATTAAAAAGGGTGGACTTGGCTATGACTGGTGGCTCGTTAAAGCTGCGAGACATGTGCGCCTCGGGGTGAAATTATAGGAACAGTGAGCAGCAGTTCTGTATATATATATTACGCTAGGTACGCGCGACCCGACTGCGAGACGAGTTACTAGAGTGAAGAAAAAAAGGAAAAAAATTCGAGAGGGTCAACGAGGCTTTTGCAACGCGCAACTCATTAATCTGAAGCTTTGCTGTGTACACATATACGCGTATAAAAATTTTATACGGCTTCAATTCCCACAAATCGTTTGACCGACGACATAAATATTTCCCCATATAGACGTGTGTACACACACACACACACACGTGATACAGGGTGATTCGAAATAGGTGACGAACTTCGAACTGGCGAGTTCAGGGGGAAGGGGGAGTATCTCGCCTATAATTGTCAAGTATTCTTTGTTTTCTCAAAACATTTTTTTAATGCGAAAAGCATTATAATTTGGGCGTTCGATGCAACCTGCATGTTTCTCAATGAAAATTACGATTATTGTTAGACTTGCGGAGTTTGGCCCCCTTATTCAAAAATGTTTGCAGATTATTCTTATTCTATTGTTGATAATTCTTCGTTTTTTTAATTAATTTTAACAAGCTTTTTTAAATTAATTTTCAAAGTTTTCTACCTCTTACATTAGAAAAAAATCTCTCGTAAATGGTTCACTTTTGCATGAAGCATTACCGAGTTATGTTTAATAGCGGACAACATGGCCTACAACCCTTTCACGGAATCGTGACCAGTACCCCGGAATGTGTGTGTGTGTGTGTGTATATATATATAGTGATAGGCTTGCGCTCGCAACTACCCGTGAAAGAACTCTCTCGCAAGGTTTCGCAACTCACTCGCAACCTCCTACACCACAACCCGTCGAGCGCTCGCTGGATCTGAAGAGACACATACGTGTATCGTGGCACGTACCTACGTATCTTCCACAGAATCCTTTCTCTCTTAGTTTTAGGGGGGGGGGGGGGGGGGGGGGTCACCTTAATGTTTGTGTGACGCGAATGAAATGACACGTGCGCAGCTGCGTACTGTGCACAAGACCTTCTCCCATAGCCCGTTGAGCGTTTAACGGAGGCCACGAAAAATCGTGCAAAGCTCCAACAACCAAGAAAAGCCCCCGATGGACATCCGGCACCATTCCGGCGTGCTTTACCACGCAGTATTCCGGACCGCAGCTTCATAAACTGCCTGATATTTTCACGCTGCCGTATGAAAATTTCTCCTCGGCTAACGATTAAAAAGGTTCCTTCTTTAATGCGCCCGCAAAATACGGCCCTCCGCGAAAGGAATACTTCAACTCGCGAGTATCTACAACAAGATCTGAGACGTATCGGCCTTTCGGTGACTCGGTGATGATGCGCCAGCCGGTGCACGAATAAGTGGTCATCGCTCCGAGTATCGGCCATGCACAACGCGGCTTAACTCGAAGGACCGCTGCGGAGCCGAAGCCCGATTCCGCTCATCCACCAGTGTCGGGCTTCCATACTTTCCATATCATTTATCTATTTTTGTGTGTACTATTTTTTCTTTTATTCGCCTCACGGGCATATTCTCTTTCCGGCACGAGGAAATTGTGCGTGGGGAAAAAGATTTTTCCTCGTCGTTTCGCCTTGTCTATAGGAAATTCCTAAAGCCGTGCATATTGGGTATACGCGAGTTCTCGCACGTAGCTGTTATTCGCGATCGTCAAACGAGCTCGTCTCGCCAACCGGTTTCTCATTCAAATTTTTAATCGAATCCTTTTTTTTTTAACCCCGCGTCTACTAATTTACAGTCGAAATTCGTCAGGTGAATAATCCCTCGACACAAGGAATAAATATTACAATATTCAAATGTTTGAAGAGCAGTTTTGCATCCGCGTGGAGATACAACTCGCGGGTTATTCCCTCCGCAAACTTGAATTTTTATTAAAAGTCGCCGAGTCTATCGAGGCCCGTTTTTCAAGACTCGATGATATTTATAATAATCGAATAATGTTTAACTATTATTTGTCGACTGGGTCCCCCCGACAATATGGATGAGAAAAAAATGAACGACGGAAGCGAAACGTTTTTATTACCAGTTTTTAATATATATTTTATTCCGAATGCGCCAACCCAAACAAACTCAAATAAACCCAAACAAAAAATTGTACAATAGAGCTCAGCTTTTTTATCGCAAATTTCAAGTATCGTTGGATGAATGTAATATATTTATTTATTTATTTAAGGAATAATTTATTACATTTGAACGATTGTAGTTGAATTTTGATTAAAAAAAATAAAAAAAAAATAAAAAAAAAAAGATCACAATATCTGAATAAACAAGTGTAAATATGTTGACACAAGCAAACCCAAACGAATATAGTGACCGATAGACCTCAGCTTTTTTTATCGCCAGTTTCAAATATATTTAATCGTAAATTTACTTTCTATAGTTTCCAATCGGATTTCTTGCCGTTTACACGAGCGCGGAAATATGAGCGTGTTATGCACTTCCACAAATATCTATATGTAGTCTTCATTCTGCGACGTGACGGGAATGTTATAAAATGTCCCATGTTGCAACGGAATCCCCCGACTTTCGTGCACAACGTAATACTCGATGCACGGGATTGTACGACGCGAGAGTGGGATTTTTCCGACGTAACGTACCGAGACACGAAGAGCACATTAGCGAGCGCGGTGGCCGCGCGTCAAGAATAATTATCGCACGTAACCGCAATAGTTGCGACATATTAACCGATGCTTCTCAAAAAAGTCCCCTCTTGTATTTGCACACACTCACTCTCTTTCTCTCTAAACTCGGTCTCTTGTTCGGCTCTTCCTTTTTTCCCAGGCCAATTGCCATTCTCTCGCGTCTCATATCCTGTGGAATTTACGTGTCTGGATTAACAACAAGTGCGGTGGCTTTCGTCGTGTCAATTGCGTCCCGTCATAATCGGCATCCTCAATTTATTTAACGGAAACGCCAATGCGATCGACTCCCGAGCCAAAAGCGTCTGTTGGACTGAAAGGATGGCTTGATATTTTATTTGTCAATGGTTCGAGACAACATTCTGAAATTTTGTTTCATCATTAGGAATAATCAGCGGCCAGTCTCTCTCTCTCTCTCTCTCTCTCTCTCTCTCTCTCGGTCTCCCCTCTTCCTCTATGTCTGCCCCACTCTCTCAATTGTCATAACGGTTAAGAACAATACAAAAGCGCGCAATGCGGCTTCGTAAGAAGCCGGAGCCGCGCTAACAGATATTTGTTTGCCGATTTAGCCGTTCGACACACGTTATAGCTGGCGTCGCCGCTACACGGAGCACAACGAACGCAGCCCACTCGTTCGAGCAATTTCAAGTTAGCCACATTCGAGAAGCGAGAGAAATACCATGAAAATATGTTCTCGTTACAGTGCGTACGTACACAAACAGTGCTACCGCGGCTCGCGGTCCACCTAATACGGTCCAACGGCATTAGTGCACTTTGCAAATGCATACGCGTATGCGCTTATTTCTCTCATCGTACATACGCACACACACACACACACACACACACACGAACACATCTAGCGTTGATTAAGCCCTTACCAGTGGCACGAACACACTCTCGTCTAATGCCACAAATAAATATATCCCAACAAGGGCGAGACTTTAAAGAACCTGATGAATTTACTTCGGTTACTTATAACAAACCAAGTTGATGAGCGTGTGTCTCGAAGGCATTACGTACCGCGGCGCGCGCGAGTCTCGAATATCTAATGAGGCTGCGGGATCCGATACTCGAAAATTTACCTTTTTTTTTTCCTTACTTGGCAGCCATTTTTTGACTCGAGTGCGAAAAAAAATGTTGAATTACGTTTTTTATTATTATTTCTTAAGCCGGGTCTTAAAAAAAACAACGTTCAATGACTTTTTGAAAGATTCCCAAGCTGGATTTTTGAAAATATTTTTCAAGTCGCTTTGTTTGGGTTATCATTTCCTATGAATTGCATATCGAAGAGATACAGTATTAAACCCAAAGACAATGTTAAGTTACGTTTGATTTTTATCAAGCGTTTTTTATACGAACGTTATGTCGTCTGGGCTTATGAATACATGAGAGGGAAAGAGATGTTTGCGCGTATTGCGGTCGCAGTGAAATATAGATGAAAATGCATAGAGTTGACAGGGTGTATATTAAGGGCACTGAAAGGGAGGGGGATGGTGGGTGGACGTTTGGGCTTTTAACGCCTCTGCGTATGCTCGAGGGAGCTCGTACCGCGAAAGCAGCCTGTACTCGGCCGCGCCGCACGGTTGAGCTTAAATTCTGTTAATGTTAATGCCTCATAGCCGTACACGTACGCGCGAACGTATAAGCGTAGAGCGAGGTAGTTTAAAGGTGGACGGGTCGCGGCTGTCAGGCGCAGGCCAAAGTCCCGTCTGGCCGCGTTATGCCCGACCGTAAATGGCTTACACTACTGCCGAGAATTCCTATCCTTCGTCTACCGTGGCTCTTCTTATTTTTTCATTCTCTAATTATTACCTCTGATATTTTTACATTATCGTTATTATATTTATACCATTTACCACCAGTTTTTAACTTCTTATTCTTTTCCGTTTCCGTTTCCGTTTATAATTGACATTTTTTCTTCTCTTTTGTTTCGTCTTTGCTATTATTTCCAATTACACTTTTCCGAATGTTTGACTTTTTCATGTTTTTTTTATTATTTTTATATTCATTTTTATTTTGCCCAAATTTCATTTTTTTCATTCTTATAACAATTTTTTTTCACGGTTTTTTAAATCGTTTTATTATATTCTCTATTGTCTCTGTTAATATTATTAGATTGATTATTTTTCCATCATCTTATAGTCCTTGCTAATCTTATTATTTTTTTTCAACCCCATTTTTCACTTCTTCAATCACATGTGTTTGTTATTTACACTTATTGTGTTTTATTTTTACCTCACTCTTTGTATAACTCGTCATTTTTATGTATAACTCGGAATGAAAAGTTTATCTCGCGAGTGAGTTTACCCGATAATATCAGTGCCAAAAATATAAAAGCGCGCATTACACCGCGCTCGTAAAATCTTTCAGCCCAATATATTCGACTTGGCATATATACGATATACGCATACGATAGGCGCATATACGAGTACGGTCATTTGTAAGGTCGCTCGTGCAACATGAATGAGCCACTGTGTGGCTTCGTTACCGCGTACGCGGCTAACTAAATTACGTCCAAACGCGCTACGAATACAGGGCCGCCACAAAAATGGCCGAAAGTGGATCGAGAAGTCGTCGCAATTTTAAGTTTGCTCATTTAAATCAGGCTGGATTCGATACCGTCAACAATATCCTCCGTTATTTTTCTTCAAGTTGGGTGATTTATTTTTAATACAATTATGTGAGAGAAAGGTTTATGGATTTTTAAACAAACGCCCATGGGAAAATAAACCCGTTGCCATAGCCCTTGCTCGAAATGAACAATATAAAAATTTACTTTTAGTACAATAATGATAAAGCTCTCGCATAACCGAATACTCGTTTGAGATTTTCAAAATTGCTATAATGCCAAGCTGTGGAAAAAGAGTTGGATTTTCGAGCGAAAAAACAACTTTGATCGTTGGTTATTGTCAAATGGACGAACATGTGAAAAAGTCATCCCGTCATATAAAAAAATGTTACAAGCTATGCTCTGTTGGAATTTCAAGTGAATCGGACGCTTGGATTTTGACGTTGAAGTTTGCATCATTGGAATGCAACGAGACTCAATTATTTTATGTTGCTCAAAAATTTTCTTTGCCCGATTTAGAGTACGAAAATTACTCGAACGTTTTTAAGTATTCTCGTCAGAGATCTACGACCGTAATTTGCAACAACAACAAAAAAGCCTTTGGATAATGAAAAAAATTAATGAATACGAAAATGGAAAAAACCAAGTTGTTGCGTCGCATCGATGCGAACGTCACCGTCATAGATTTCAGATACGACTTGGGCCGTTTCGTAAAACATAGTGTTCGAGAAAAAAAACAAACGAACAAAGGGTGAATTGCAGCGGCGCGGTTCGCCATAGCTCGAACGAGTTTAGCCTGTTTGGGTTTGTTTGGGTTCGCGAGGACTTTACACTCGTCAGTCGATTCACGCGTATACTCCAAAACCCTCGTTAATAAGAGAAATAAAACCGTCGACCGAAGTACAACACACCAAGAGCGAGAAGAGCGGTGATGCGGAAGGAAAAAAAAACGTTTATCAGAAGGGAGAGAAAAATCTCACTGAAATCAGAAATTTAACAACTCTTTTTCGTTTTTTTTTCGTCTGTGGAGTAGGCAGTCCGCGCACAACGCGTTTCGCTTCCCTCAACAATGTCGTTTTTTTTAACCATCTCGCGTGTGTACTTTGTTTCGGAAAATTGCGAGGGAACGCGAGTTGTTTCGTGCCCGAGTGTGTATACACCGGGTTTTCATTGCTCTCCAGCTGCCAACCCCTCCAATCCTTCCCCCTGCCCGCAAAGCACTCCCTGCCTGCAACCAACGCACGTCCTCAAAGTGCGTCCTACGAATAATTATTTTTCCTCCTCCTTCATTTAGACTTGTTTCGGGATTTTCCAGCCCTCCTTCTCACCCTCGTCATTGCGTTATTATTGTTTTTTTTTTCTTCCATTGGTTTTTCGTATCAAATCGCGTTGGAATAATTTTTTCGTTGTAATGGAATAATGATGATGATATATAAATGTACCTATATGTATATTGTGACGTGGTTAAAAAAATCACGTATAACTTTCTCTCGTTTTTTTTTTATGTAACGTTTACGTTTCGTTTCGCGTTTTGTTTAGGTTGGCGTGCGGAACTCGGTCGAGAGCGGCGTGTCGCTCAACGTATCGAGCAATCCCGACCGAGGCAAGTACCCAACGATACCTCTCTAGGCATCGATGCAAGCCTGACTCCCCCCCCCCACCGGAGTGGTGCATCGTGCTGGAGAACGGGCGGGGAAACTGGAGCTTTCCGCGCCACGCTACTTGTTAGGAGCCTTGCACGTTCTCGCACGATGACCCGGGGATGCGATTCCAGGGGTTCTCATAGCTACCTTTGGATAAAGCTACCCGTTTGGTTACCGATCCATTTTCGAGACAACTCGGCTAGCGATTACGCTTACCGAAGGGAAATTTTATTCTATAATATTTCAGTTCTCGCTCTCGAAAAGATGAGGCTCTCCGCTTGACAGTTTTTCCGTTAACCCGCGATCTGTCTCGCTCCGAGACGGAGCGAAATTTCGCGTTTGGAAGACGCGTCCTTCGGAGGGAGTCTGGCTACCGATTTCGCGGAAGGAGGACGTGCTCCTCCCAGGTCGCGTTTCGTTCCCGGTTTTCGTGTGCGTGTTCTGTTCTCGTGTTTTTTTTTTATTTTTTTTTTTTAATTTCCCTCCCGCGGATTAAAATAAAACTAATTTTTATTTTATATCGTTGCCGACAGTTTATCTGCTCCCCCGGTGAATCCCGACCCCTGTACGACAAGCCACAGCCTGAGCGGCCGTACTATACCCGCAACCGTCCCCCGTCCGAGTGCACCCAGTTTAGTCCGGTTATGATTGCGGCGAAACAAAAATCAGGGAGAGCTCCAGTCTCTCCCCGTCATACCGGTTATCATTCCGGTTAACCAAAAATCACGGAGAGCTCCAGTCTCCCGTTGGTGGCTCGGGGGCGGATCCCCCTTGATCCCAGCTCATACCGCTTGTGAAATCCGGTGAAACAAAATTTACCGGCGCCCCCGGGTTTTGCTTCCCATGGACTTTCCATGAGTGATTCCGATCTCGTTTTCGTGGTCAGAGAAATCCTCGTCACAATATATTGAGAAAAAGGGGGAGATTAAATGAATTTCTCAACTAATAGAAAATACTTTGGAAAAAATTAACGAGTTCTGACAACATGTATTCAGTTTTATTTCAACACAGTGAATTATATACATAGATATTGTTCTTAAATATTTGATTGCCATCACTTTTTATTTAACGAGTGTGCAAAAGTCTCGGGCCACGTACTATTGGGTTTGAAAAACATTGGAAAAAATTAATGAAAAATAGGAAAACGAGATTCGACCTTCATGACTCGAGTCGGTACTTTGTTGTCATACCCTTAGCAGCGATAGCATTTCCCCCTCGTGTCGCAAATGATTCCGCAATTCCGTCTTGTTCGAGTGATTCTTCATTCCAACACGACCTTTTAGGTCTTGCCACAAATGCTCAATCGAATTTAAGTCCGGTGATTGCGATGGCGAGTCGAGAAGGGGCGTACTTTATGTCTTTGAAGAAAATCTTTCGGAAGACGTGAAAAACTCAACCGCACGAGGCATTTATTTCATTGAAAATGAAAGCATATGGTCGCGCAATATATTTATCTACATTGTACCGTCCATATTACGTTGAATTTTGACAAGCGGACCAACGCTGTCGTCGGAAAATGGTCTCCAAACTTTAATGTTCACGCCACCGTGTTTTAGGATAGGAATTTGATACCTTATGTTGAATCTGGTATCTGTTGGACGTCTCACGTACATCCGACCATCACTTCCGAATAATTCAAATTTTCATTCATCGGAAAAAAGCACTTTCCGCAAAAAATACGCATACACAAAGACACCTTTTTTAATCCGAGTTAAACGAAGATTAAATTGGTTTGTCAATTTAATCTCCGTTTAACTCGGTTTTCTTTATTTTTTCGTATCCCGAAAAAACTCAAAAAGTATATCAACCGACGCATCCACTCGACTATTCATCGAAGAACTTGTCGCTGTTGAGGTGTATATGTGAAATACAACAACAAAAACGTCTTGTTAGATAACTCGCCCCGACTGCAAGGGAGTCTTATTTCCCTCGGGACTTGTCCGTATATGTTACGGAATTTACGTCGGATATGCATTTACGATTTTCGTCGGTCGATAACTCATATATTATATATACGTGTGTGTGTGTGTGTGTGTGTACATAAATATATAATTCTTGTAACGTACTTTAAATAATTTTTATTAATTAATATAGACTCATTGAAATTACGATAAGCACGAAATGCCCGCGCGCTTCATCAGGAACTTTTAAATACGCATTCAAAGTCCACGGATATCACGTACCCACGACAATTGTAGAAACGATAAACGTAATAAGATTATTCGGCACGAATTAAGTGTGAAACCAAGGCGAACCATATACCACTAGAGCAGGCAAAATGAACGAATAATTTCGAGCACTGTTTTTTTTTTTTTTTTTTCTTATCGAAATGACTCAACTTCGTATGCTCGGTGTGAGACTGACTGTTTTTTTTTTAATCAATGCTGGCCACTATGAGTTTGCTACACGAATCTTTTATGATCTACAAATTAATAGGATTTTTATGCAATTTGATTTATTTTACTGACTTTTTATTAGCTTCTATTAGTTTTAATTTTTCAATTGGCTGCTAGCATGTATTCTTATTTTGCATTCTTCTGTTTTCTTTTTTCGTTTTGCCGCGGTTTGATCGTTGCTACCGCTAGGTCACGACGGATGTCCCAACAAGATGTCACTCACGCGAGATCGAGCGAGAATCTTGCGGCGTCTGGATACTTCAGGTACGCGGCACGTTGGCTTTTGCATGTTTTTTTTCTCTGAAATTTTTATCGCGCTTCAAAAATTGTGGGCGTATTTTTTAATTTATTTTTCTTTAAATTTTTTTTGCCTTGCGAATGTATTTATTTCTTTTTTTAGATTATGGACGTATTTTTTTTTTTTTTTTTTTTTTCCAAACATTTTCACGCTTCCAATTAATGCAATGCACAAATTACGGATGTATCCATTATTCTGGAAATCGATCGTTTGCGGGCTATACCTGGAGAAAATAGTGTTATATATACATATATATGTATATTTTTTTTAATGATCGCGTGTATACTATTTAAATCGAAGGTACGATTTATTCTTCCGTCTTTTCGCAGGAGTAAAAGTCGCAGCGTCGACCATGGATTCACGATGCCCTACGACTTGGACTCGCTCCGAAGCAAAGTCGAGAGCCGCTTCGAGTCGGTCGACAAGCTATCGAAGGGTAAGTTATTCAGCAAAACATCGTACGTTATTTTCATTCCATTTTTTTACGGGAATCTTGTTTCTAGGGAATATGATATTCCCTATTTATTTTTAAATCGATCGCAAAGATAGCGTACGAATGAAAATGAAGGAACGTATACAAGATGTATCATTTGACTTGGCACAACGAGATATATCTCGAGAGGGATGCACTTTGGGAAGAAAATGTTTCAAACAAAATTGCACGGTTAAAAAAACAAAACAAATACGACGGCGTTGGATATTTTTTATTTCGTGGCAATTTCCAAGATCATTTCCACATCAACTTTACTCTTTCAAATGGCTAACAATATTTTTTTATTTCGGAACAAATTTCTTGCGCAACGGAACAGGTAAATTTTGTCTGAAACTTTCGTCTCGTTGACTTGAATTTTTCAAGATATTTTGAATATCCAACCAATTAGGTATCCGATAAATTAGTAGGAAATATCTTGAAAAATTCAAGTCGAAGATAAAAAAAGTTTGAGACAAGAGTTAGCTATTTTGTTGCGCAAAAAATGATTCGAAAACAAAAAATATAGGTTCGCTTTTAAAAACGTCAAGATGAGCTTGAAAACTGCCAGCGAATAAAAAATAATCTTTTGTTCGAACAATTTTTTTCACCAAAATACATCCTTCTCGCGATATTTCGTAGTGCCAACTCAAATGGTACGCCCGGTATATTTGGTAAGAAAATTGTTTGTTTTTCCTCATACGGCTGGCATTATTTTTTTTCGAAACACTCGGCCGTAAATGCATTCTAACGAAATAACTGTAGGAAACGCCGAGCCGGTGTCATAGTCGTAGGTAGAACAACAAACAAGCATTCCAAACGTCTGAATCTCATTGACTTACTTTTTCAAAGACGCGAGGATATGTGTGTCGCTTCCGACAAAGCCCGAACATCTCTCGCCGCCTCGCAATGTGTCACTGCCGGTCTTCGGGAACGTTGCTCATCTTTTTTTTACAATTCAAACAAAAAATCTAAATTAATACTTGCCCAATTTTCATAAGGTGCAGATTGTTCTGTCGACGAGAGCGCTTGTAATAAGTCGTTCAAATTTATCCTCTCTCTAATGCCAACTCAGGCAACGAAGCGTAATTAATTTCATAGTTTTTATTCTGTGCTACAGAATTTTGTACGAATGAAAAAAAAATTGCTTGAATCTTTAAAGGCACGTTAAAAGAAGCTTACTTTTTTGAAATATTTACAACTCAAACAAAGTCACATTTTTTTACAATATTACAGCGAATAAAAATAAAACCATAATTATTGCGATAAATCTTTTTCGTTGAGATTCCAAATTTAACTTAGCTCGAATTTTGGTCAAACAATTCGAGTTTTTTTTACATATCTTGAAAACAATGAATAATAACGAGGAGGACGACGAGGGGAGGGGGGAGAGGGTCCAGATCGTAAATGAGCTCGTTCGAATTTTACCACACGTATCTCTGTCCTTTGCGTATCCTTATCTTTGGTGCACTCTTGCACGGATATATTAAGGTTTCACGCTGTTTCAGGGTGCGTACTTGTCTTTGTTCCACTTTCCAATTTCATCTTCCGTGCCGCATCGAGGTATTTGGGGATGCCCTTACCGTCGGATAAAGTTTCGAGCCCCTTGGCTTTCTGCAAAGTCCTCGATAGTAGCCTGCCGTCGCTCGCTATCCTGTTTGCGGAAAGTCCGCCGAACGTGAGAGACTTGGCAAACTTCGGCTGCAAGCCTTCGAGAAGCACAGCTTGACTTCCGGTCCAAGCTGCGTTCTTGGCCTCGATTCTCGTAGGAGGGATCTCTTTGCTGTTTCGCAACTTCTCTCTCTCTCTCTCTCTCTCTCTCTTTCTTTCTTTCTTTTTCTCCTTCCCCATCGCTCGATCTTTGTTTCCCCGTACTTTGATTTTTCTTGTATGCACCGACCCGAATCTCTCTCGAGTAGTCTTGTTGCTTCCGGCGCAAAGGAAAGATGCCGCTATTGTGTCTCGCGGGTCACCGTAATGGCTGAATAACGATGGCTCCATCTTATTAAAACAAAAAAAAATTCAACAATATCGATGTTCCAACTGTAGCGAAAAATGATTTTTCTTACGAAACTCTCCTAATTCGTAAGTCGTAATTACATTTATATTTGTATTAAAGCGATTTGCAATGACTTTAATTGCGCTTGAAACTATTTCAATCGTATTATCCCACATTCAATTACCAATAATTCTAGTTCTAGTAGTATTAGTATGTTTTATTTCCAGGGTATACCCTTTAAGGATGTTTACATACAAGTCTCCCTGACACACTATTCCCCTTGATATTTCCTCCAATCAATACCTGAGTCTTGTCGTAATTATACCGACAAGTATTTTATACCCTATATTCAACAGTGTTATTTCCCTGTAGTTTGCCGCGCATTCTGTGCCCCCCGCTTTATCAATGGGGACGACGATACCACCTATTTCCCATCCTCTTCCGATCTCTCCTTTCTTCCACACCTCGTTGAGTATTTCCCTCATTTCCGTCGACCCTTCTTCCGACGGATTTTTCATCAACTCTACTTTGAGCCCATCCTCTCCTGCTGCTTTTCCGTTTTTTTCATTTTTTGACCACTCGAATCATTTCCTCCCATTCAATTTCTCTGTTTACTTTTTGTTTTCTGCCCTGACCGCCCCCCCCCCCCCCCCAGCAGATCGTGGAAGTGCTCTAGCGATTCTTCCTTATCAATTTGTTTGCCCATGTTTGGTCTCTTCGGTCCGAATGGTTCGATCGCCTCCCATATTTTCCTGCATGTCTCCACCTTTTTCCATTTTTCTTCTCAGAATTCTATCTGCTTTTTTTCCTCCATTTTCTCAAATTCCTTTCTTGCTTCTACTAGTTTTTTTCCCTCGCTCCTGTTCTCTACATATTTGTTTGGTCTTATCCACACTACTTTCCTTTGCTCCCTTAGCCCCTCGTCAATTTTTCCGTCGCCTTGCGCCCCTTGTCCCTTGGCAATTGCATCGTAGTTCTTCGGTCACTCCCTTGTTTCTTGAATTTTCCGGGCTCCCGCGATGTTACACGATGCTATCTTTATCTCCTCGTAGATACGTTCTCTCTCTCTCTCTCTCTCTCTCTCTCTCTCCCTTCCACCACGCAATCCCTTTACGCTGTTGTATCCGCCCGCTCTTTTTCCCATCTTCCATACTCTTCATTCCATTTTCTCCATTTTCCCTGAAATTTGATTTTCCGATGTCCCGTGCGCTGACTCGTTCTCCTCGTCTTCTACTTTTGGCCTGTACTTCTAAGTAACTTTGCACCTCCATTTCCCGCACAGTCCAGTCTCCTGTGATGCTCACGTCCCGACCTTGTCTACTGTAGTTTCCTCTCATTATTCAGCTCAATTTTTTTTCCGATCCTAATCGCACCAAGAGCCCTCCATCTATCCACTTCCAGCATCTCATATATGCGCTGTCACACCTGTCTGTATTCGTACCGCTGTTCCAACATCTTCTTCCACGTATCTGTTTGTCCGTCCCATTCCCCTTACGATTATGCTTGTTTTTTTCCTTATACTTTCTTCTTCTCTTCTCCACTCTCCTCTCGATGGCCTTTTCGGCTGCCTGCCGTATTCTTTCTGCCGTTTTTCTCCAGCGTCCTCATCGTCGCGTTTACCTCTGCAATTCCGGTCCCCATTTTTTCTCGTTCCTCATTTTTTCTCCAGATCTAACTTCTTTTCCAATGTACTCGCTTACCATGCTGCTGATATCGTCCGAATTTTCGTTGGGCACTGTCCGTTTCCGTTCTCATCCTCGTTTCCCTTTTCCTCGCTCTTCTTCTCCTCCCACTCGTTTAGCTTTCCGCTATCGTGCGCGCTTCGCGTGCCCCCACATCTTCCTTTGTAGTTGTTTGATTTTGCATTCCAGTGCATTTAATCTCAAGTTCCTCTTTATCACTCGCATCCTCCCATTTCTATTGTTCGAGCCATAGTTCGGCCTGCATTTGCACTAGTTCGTGCTTTCCTAGTTCCTCTTTTTTCTTCTCATTGTCGTTTAGCGTAGTTTTTATCTCCTTAAAAATTTCTCTCAAGCCCCTTTTTCCATTCTGCCTTCCAGGACGCCTCCCCCCAACTCTTGTTGTCTCCATTTGTCCAGTCATACTTGCATTTCTCCCATCCTTTTTCCATCGCACTCGATCTTCCCGCTTATTCGTATTTTCCTCTTGCATTTCCGATCTGGTGATTTCTTCCGAGTTTCCTTCGTCCTCCGTCGCCCCCTCACTTTCGTTTCTTCTTCCAAACTTGTAACGCGTTGCCGTCTTCCATTTTCCTGACTCGGAAAACGTCGCTAAATTGCATTTTCCTGACTCGGAAAATGTCGCTCACTTGCATTTTGTTATAAATGCATCGCTCTCCGGTATTTCCTCGGGTTCTCGTCTCCAGACTTCTTTGCGACCCCTCTTCCTCGCGTTACGCCATTTTTTTTGTTCAGTCTCGTTTGTCAGATTTGGCGTGGTGGCCGCCGCTGCACGTTTATTTGTCCCCACCGCGCTCGGTGATCGTCCCCTTCTCTTCTTACCAGCCGCTCCTTCCATCTCGCCCCGCGCTTCCGCTTCTCGCCGCTCTTCGATGGTGGCGCTTTCGTTCATCCTTTCGCTCTTACTCCTCGTTCTTCCTTTTTCACCCTTTCACTCTCTATCCTCACTTTTTGTCCACCCTTGATTTTCATCTGCCCTTCCTTTATTCGCCTCTCTTTCCGAAACGATAACCATTTGGAATAATCGTTTCAAAGAGCTATTCTATCCGATATCACGATAACGATTTGGATGGGAGGACGCTACCGTAGCGGCGTTGCCCCGCCGGTAACCGTACGCAGCCGATGATAACTCGTAAGAATTACAGTGTGGAGACACGGAAGGCTCGATTAGCTTGCGTCGGTTCGTTTCGCTCAGCGTTTCGAGATACAACCACGGACACGTGGCGCAGCGACGCCACTTGTTTTGTTTTTCCTCCTCTCCCCGGACTTTTAAACATTTCGACGATCTTGCCGTTACGCAATTACAAAATGGCCGATGTTCGATCGGGGATTACTAATCTCGCGTGTAGCGTCGAAGACGCGAGAAGTTGGCGGCTAAATAGCCCGCGGCAGACTGCGTACTCTTGTCGCTGATGTTCGCGGCCGTCAGTCAAGCCGCGAATGTCGCGAGCGCACCGTTCTGCGCCATAGATACGCGATAGCCACGGCTGTCAGGTGCGTACCTGAGCGTCGATTCTGTCTCGTGACCCGTCGGGACGTCCTCCGTAACGACGATATACTCTCGTCTCCAACTTGGCGCTTGTTTAACCCTTTGCGCCATGGTGGCACTCTCGGAGTGCCACCCTGAGAGGCACTAAAGGAAAAATGTTTCACACAAAGGGTTAAATCCAGTGAAAAATATATATCGTTTCTTTGAAATTGCGTTGTTCGTTTCGAAGGATGCCGAGTTGTCGCTCCGTTCTGTGTCGTATCGGACGCCTTTGTTTGGCTTTGTGTTTCCTTCTTTTTCAGCACGTGAGTTTGTTTGGCTCTGCGATACCTCCCTCTCGTTGTCGTACCGTGTGACTTTGTTCGAGTTTGTTCCCTCCATTCTCTGCCACCACGCGCGAGTCTGTTTGGCTTTGTTTTAGTTTGTGGTTCCTCCATTCTCGTGTCGTATCGTGTGAGTTTGTTTGGCTCTGTGTTTACTCCGTTCAGTGTCGTGCCGCTTGAGTTCGTTTGCCTTTCTTTGGCTTTGGATTCTGTGCTTCCTCCAATCGTTGTCGTACCACGTGAGTACGTTCGGTTAGTATGGTTTACTTCGGGTTTGTTCTCGCTCCGTTCTTTGTCGTACCGCGAACTCGATTATTCAACGCATCGCTCGTCGCAAGAGACAAGCTTGCTTCGGCCAACAATCGGATCCCAGGCAGAAAGAAATTCGAGTTGTTTAGAGGCATTCCGGTAATCTAGCCATTTTTTCGACTCGTTCGTACGAGGTCGAGCGCTGACTGCGTAGTTCGGAACAAGTGATAAGAGGAAGGAGCGATGTCCGGGGAATATGGCGGGTGGGCTAGGATTTTCCAGTTGACCACTTCCAAGTACTTCTCAAACGGGGTTGAGCGGCACGCGCGGTCTGGCGTTGTGTTGCTGCTCTCTGCCACGGCGCGGCGCGGCGCGGCGCGGCGATTCTTCCATTACGGCCTCTTCTCGTGCGAAGCTCGCTTAAAACGCGCGTCAGTCACTGTCGATGACGATCTCCAGCGATGCTTTCCGATCCTTTCGACAGCTCGTCGTAACACGTGACTCTTGTTTTGCCTGATTTTCCGCAGACCTTCTTGTCCGTAGACAAATCACGACTTCGGAAGCGGCGAAAGCACTCTTTCCACCTTCTACTCGATCGAGCATTTTCGTCATACGCTTCCTCTGGCAAACGATGCGTTTTCACGACCGATTTCGTTGCCAGGAAATAACGGAGCCCAACTGCCCGCAAAAATAACTTACTTCGAATGAAACTTGCCATTTTAGAGAGAATCAAGGCCATCCAATGGCAGCGCGCAATCTCATACGCAACCACTTAATGTAAACGACCACAGTTGCTAATATACACGTCTACAAAAGATGGCGTTAAAGTTTGCATCGTTGGCATGCAAAGAAAGTACTTTTTTTATCTTCATTTTTATTCTAATCTAGTTTTTTTTTCATCATAGATTGAGCTCGCGGATTGATAATGAGGATAAAAAAAAATGTTCGAGTGATTCTCGTACCCTAAATCGTCTCAGCATCGTCTGATGCTCAAGTTGGCTAATGAAAAGGATTCAAAAAGCCTTTTTTTCATAACAAGAAATTCATCTTCCGGGACGCAAGACGAGGCAAAAACAAATCGAAGCGCCGGTCAAATGGCTCTTGCACGATACTCGTTGAGAGCGCCGTATCGATTCCTTATCGACGTTGACGCATACACGCGTGAGTCAGTGCCGATTAATTTGATCCTGCACAACGAGGCGGGAGGCCGTCGCATTTGTAACACTTTCGCGGTAATTTTCCCGGTGCGCGGTCCACACGCGATACCGCTTGACATCGACACTCCTACCACGATTACGTTCGAGCCGGATTTTCTTTTCCCTTCTGGCAGCGACCTACCCTCATTTCCTTATCTAGGTCCCGGAATCGTGACTTCCGGTACCCACGTCATTCTACCGACAATGTTCACGGCTACTCTCGTCTCGGCTCCTCGTTATTCATTTTATCGTGAAAATATCATGCGCTCAATATTAATCAAAGCCTCAAAGCTTGGAATTCGATTAATCGTCTCTTCGATAGCAATCATTTCCGAGTACTGCCGAAAAAACGGATCGGTAATTTCATCAGAGGTTGTTCGCTAAAATGCCGATACACTGGCCTCGTATCCCGGAAAAAAAAAAAAAAAAAAAAAGACATAAATATAAAGCTTGATACTGTGAAATAGAATGCTGTTGAAGTTTGCATGGTTGGAACAGAACGGAAGTTCTTCATTTCTCATTTCCTTATTTTTCCAAATTATCATACATTTTTTTGCAAATTTATATTTTAAATTTCGGAGTCAATTTTTTTTAAGTTATCGAGGTAATTTTGTTCGAGTTTGTTTGGGTTTGGGTGATACTGTGAAAATGCTCTTAAAGCCTGGAATCGTTGGAACGCAAAGAATCCTTTTTTTTTTCTTAAAAAAAAAATATTTTCATGTCCTCTTTATTATTATAGAATTTTTTTTTTTGCACTCATATTGCACGTCTCGGAAAAATGGTTGACGGATTCTCGTACACGAAAATAAAATTAAAAGAAATTAATTAATTCCAGAAATATTAATGTTCGTTGCATTCCAATTCCGATTTCGATGCAAATTTCAATCGCATGAAATACACTGGATATGCCTAGATCGCGATATCAGTATTTTATTTTATTTTATTTTCTTTCTCTCGATGACTCGTCAATATACGATCAATCAACCGATATCGAACGTTCATTTATCAGAAAAAAATACGAAAAATCGGTATCATGCGGTAATCATTTTTTTAAATCGTGTATTGATAAATTCTTTCATTTGTGCCCCCCTCCCCCTCCCCACTTTTACAATTAGTCGTTTAATTATTGGTACTGTCGTTTCCACGTCCATTGGCGATTGTTGTCGATCGTTATATGTACAATCTTCTCTCTATATATGAGAGAGAGAGAGAGAGAGAGAGAGAGAGAGACAGAGAGAGACAGAGAGAGAGGGAGGGAGAGGCAGTATCAATTCTGAAAATCTTCAACTGTTCGGATTAATGTAAACTTATTAATCATTTGAGTACTAATACGTTTCATCACCGAGAGAGTCGAATGGCCAGGAGACAAAAAAAAATATTAAAACGGTCGCTGCACAGTCACACTTGATGCTTCAATTCACTCATGTATGGGGCGTTTCGTGCAGACTTTTTTTTTCATCTCGAGCCTCTTTGTAATTTGTTCTATAGAATTAATCGTTTTCCTTATATTTCGACAGCTACGCGAGATTCATAGAGTTTTATCTCAACAAATATTTATTGCCGTATTTTCTTTCTTTAATTAAAAAAAAATTTCATCTTCCTCCCAAACCTTTTATCGCATATCAAGCTCGTGAACTTCCAACGAGGATACGTAAAAAAATTTGAGGAATTTTCGTAGTCTTAATCGGTGAAAAACAATGGTAGTAATAAAAAAAAATTATTCTCGTCGCGCCTTCCAAGGCTGCAGACGTGGTATTCCCAAATCCCGGGAGACAAATGTAATTGAAAAGAGCGAAAATATACGCAGTGTCACTTAAAAAATTGAACATCCGAAACATTATTTTCGATGATAATATTTTAATTTTTTTCATATCATTTTTGTGCCTCTTGGAGTTGATAGTTGTGCTGGAAAATAAACTCCAATAAATTCATTCTCGGTACTGGAACGGTAATATGAAAGAATCTTTGATGAAATCTGATTGTGAATAAGTTCTTTCATTTGGGCGTGATGTATGCCTTGCGTGGCATACGTGCCTCAAAGGTAACTGTTCACTCACACGCGTAAGAGTATAAAGTAATAATTATGACACACACACACACACATTTCATTATACAGGGTGGTCCGAAAAGTGACGTCCAAAGGGAAAAAACTAGACACGTCCACCAGTGGAATTAATTCCGGACACTTATGTTTTGTTTCCGTACTTTGTCATTTTTCATTAAAAGGATTTAAACATTTACGGAACTAATCATGTGCACGTATTAGGTAGAAACATTAATCATTAAAATAAAAAAATTACAGTATCATTTCGGCATAGCGGAATATACATTTTCTGCGTAAATATAAAAAAAAGCTAATTTCCATTAAAAGTGTCCAGAATTAATCCCACTAGTGGATGTTCCACGATTTGTTCCACTTTTCCCAAAAGAAGCATTTAAAATTTTCTTTCCGAGTTTTCCTGTAGCATATTTTTTTTTTTCATTTTCTTCTCTTTATGTGTACTTTCCTGTTAGACGTTTTGCAAAGCAATTGGCAGTCATATAGATTAGTACGAGTTTTATTTTTATCATCCATACTTTAGTGACTGATCCTCACGGATCATTTTTTTTAAATTTTCATCAAAATCTAAGGAATCAACGTTCGTGTTCGGTTGGTAATCTATTGATTGTTCAACAGTGCGCTTCGTGGCGATAACACAAGGAAAAAAAAATCGCGAGGCAAGAACATACACAGAAGAGAAAGATAAAAAAATGCTTTTTTCTCAAAAAGTTAAAAAGACGGTGCTGAAGTTTGCATAGTTGGAGCGTAACGAAAATTCTTTCTTAATTGTTCGTTTTTTTATTTTAATTATCCAAAAGTCTTGTTTCGCAGCTTTTGGTTATTCATTTTTGATAACGACTGATGTTTCAGTGATCTTCATACCCTGAATGGGCGAAAGAAATATTTTTCGTTGCGACGCAACGAAAATACTGTTTATTTTTTCAACTCTTTATTAGTATTATTTTATGAAGTCTTTTTCGCAGGTTTAGATTACGGATCCCTAGTAAGGATATTTAAAAACGCCTCAATGATTTTGGTCCACTAAATGTGGAAAAAAAAATTGGGCATTGAGGAAGAAAATATTTTCGTTGCATTCCAACGATGCAGACTTGAATAAAAAAAATCGTAGAACATAGTTTAGGATGATTTGGATAGATATCGATCGAGGCATATAGATCTTCCTTTTGGACGTCACTTTTCAGGTCACCCTATATATATATATATATATATATATATATATATATATATATATATATATATATATATATATATATATATACGTATATTTCTTATTTATCCTATGCAAATACGTGGCTCTGATCCGGTTCATATAAATCGGATCGCTCTCTTTCGTTATCACCGGATCGATTCTTAGTAGGGATCATTCGGCGAAGCCCGATCGGTACACACAAACACACAGACGCGCGTAGGGGAGCAATCTGCGAGTGTTGTTCGATGTGCTAACTGAACGTTTTTTTTGTGCAACGCTTTGACGCGACGAAACGGACGAAACAGTACGAGATTCGACGTCGTCTCGAGAGCGTCGGACACGGTCCGTGAACAAAAAAATTTCCTCACCGCGATCAATTATTTTCAGACGTACAGAAAAAATTAAAACGTTATCGGGGGGAAAAAGTGGAGTGGGGTGAAGAGGGACGAGAAGATTTTTCGCGCCAAATCGCTCAATCGAGGGGGAATATTTTTTCGTACAGATAAGCCGCTTATCACACGAGATAATTATCTATATACCGCGTGGGTGGGGGAATAAATATTTCACTCGGGTACAATTTTTTTGTTTGAATGTTTAAAAAGTATTGGGTCTCTGCATAATTCCGTAGGAAAAATCGAGTAAATTTCAAACCGAAAATATTTACCAACGAAAAGCGATTTTAATCAAGCGAATATTTAGTCATTCTGTTAAATGACTTTCCGCCATCTCTCCACAAGCTTTGTTATCCCTCTTTCGTACAAGTCGTGAGATCTTTGGGCAAATAAGTCATTCAAGTGGTTTTTTAGGGGGTCCAAGGAAGTGAAGGTTTTAACATTAATACTGTAGCGTGGCGCCCTGAACGCGTGATAGTTCGAAGTTGCATGGTCCGGACTATACGGTGGCTGAACCGAAATATCTCACCGAAGCCGCAATAACTTTTGCCGGCTTATCAGAGAATCGTGTGATCCAGCGTTTTCCTGGTGGAACACTACCAGGGCCCTTTCTGTGCTCAAATTCGAGCCGCTTCTGATCGATTGCTAGCTTCAATTTGGCTAGTTGTGAGCAGCACTTGGTCGATCGAGGATAAATCCTTTTGTTAAGTGGCAACAACTCATAATAGACGATTACAATACCACGGGGGTTGACGCATGTGGGAGCGAAGAAAACAACTGCGAACGACATCTGTCGGAATTTCCCTACGGAATTGTGCATAGACCCGATACAACGAAAAAAAATCGCTTAAAAATTCAGTCACCTGGAAATAAAGAGGATAATTATTTTTTTATCGCATCTCAATAACGCGTGTTCGAATGTAGTGTAATTGGTGTGCGCGTGCTAGGCTCGTTCGCGATCTCCAATAGCGAAGGACAGACGCGACTCGAGAATGGTCGTTCACGAGGATAATCCTCGCGAGATCGAGAGATCGGGCAATGATCTCGAATTCGACTACGAGATCATCAACAACGTTTACATTTATGAGATAGAGTACGGAGACTACGTTGTCTTGTACGTTGCCGAAGGGGACGCGCCCGCTCTCTTTCCACAAAAATTCCTTCCCCTCAAATTAGGTATATTTTGACGTTTGTTCATTTTTTTGTGTCAATCGATCTTGATCTTGAATTTCGGTATACCCTTGATGATAAATAATATCGATGCTGTTGAAGTTTGCATCGTTGGAGCGCAACGAAATTTTTCTTTTTTCTCCATTTTTATCGTTATCTAAAACCATTCACGATATATGTAGGTCGCCAATGAGAATCTGAAATTTAAAAAAAAAACTGATTTTCGTCACATTCCGGCGATGCAAACTTCATTATTACTATTATCGCACGTACAATACAATCCCCAATTATAATGTAATTAATAAATTAAAAAATAAATCGCTAATTTTTACAATTCGGTACGAAAAAATATTGTTTGCTAATAATTAATATGATTTAACTATACATATTGAAGAGTTCCTCGGCTGACTGACTGACTCACTCACTCACTCACTGACATATAGACAACGCACAGCCTAAACCGCTGAAGATAGAAAAATGAAATTTGGTAGATGTGTTCCTTAGAAGGTGTGGAGGTGCACGGAGAAAGGATTTTTCGAAAATCAACTCTCAAGGGGGTGAAATGGGGTGTAAAAGTTTCAATGGGAAATTTAATTCCTTGCGTGTATTAACTTGAAACTTGGTATAAATATTCTTCAAGACAAATAATAAAATGCATATTTTAGGATTTTCCAAAACAATCCCTAACAAGTCGTGCAACTGGTAACGAAGCTGCTATGGGGAAATTTCACGCGGGCGGAAGCGAGTAATTTATCATTTTTATTTTTTCATTCGGCTAGTTGACAATTTTATATATATCGCGGGAGCTGAAAAATCGTTTCGAAAATATACTGCCGTTTGTATTATCGCGCGAGGAAAAACAAAAGGAACGACGGAAACGATGAGTTCCCATATATCGTCGCGTTAATTCGCACAAAGTTGTTGCGCCGTTGCGTGTGATGTATTCGACTGGATATATATATATATATATGCGGGTGTGTGTGTGTGTGTGTAGCAAAAATTGTCCCTGACCAAGAACTGTATATAAATCGTCAACAATTATCGTCTGTATACACACACACACACACACACACACACACACACACATATATATATATATACATAGAGCAAGGAGAGAAACTAAATGCTAGAGTGACACGTAGCACGAGCCAGATAGAGATCATCCGTCGTTTCTGTAGATCGAACACTACTCTCGACTCGTTTACCGAGCAGTACGTTTCACCAATGAGGACTTGAAATATTGATCGGTATATGTGTAGACGACACGTACGCGGATCACGTGTGCGGAGACGACTCGGTTCTCCATTAAGACTCGTTGTTCGCGACAATGCTCTTGAACTTTTATCGATTTTAACCTCTGCTCGGTGATCGAGGACAGCCTTAAAAATAAAGAAAGAAAAATCAAATCAAAAGTACTCGCGTCGTCAAGTCGGTCGATTGAGCTCTTTTCCCATTGGAGGCAAGCATACGTGTTGACGCGAAAAAAAAATTACAAATTTATAATTCGTGAAATTATTTTTTTCCGAAATTATACCATGGTGATATTTTATTTATGAGATACCACAAGAAAAAATACGACTTTTGAAAAATAATACAAAATTGACTTTGTCGAACGGAAATAATTCGAGAAAATGTTATTCTTTCCAATAATGAAGAATACGTTGTTTTTTATTTGCAGATTCAGACAGCGAGAGCAAAGATGGAAGTATTACGACGGAGAAAAAGCACAGTCGTCTCTGTCAGCCGGATAACACGATCGCCTACACGGTGAGTTTTTTTTTTTTTTCCTTGTCAGGGACGTAATAAATATGGAATGAAACTGTTATTCGAATGCTATCACTGTATTATCGCTGTAATATTAGTAATAAGATATTGAAGTTCGCATCGTTGGAACGCAACGAAAATTCTCGTTTCTATTTCAATTTCATCATTTGCATTACTATCTGAAATATTTTCTTTCGCAGGTTTCGGTTGTACATTCCGAAACACCATCCTTAAAAAATGTCAGATTTTCGTGGCGCGAATCTGCCAAAGGAAATTTTGGAAATAAAAAAAAAGTAATCCTTTTTATTGCATTTCAACGATGCAAACCTCAAATAATAGTAGCAGTGTAAAAATAGCATAATAATAATAATAATAATAATAATATGAAGAAAAAAATCAAATAGAAATAAAAAAATAAATAAAAATAAAGATACATAATAATGAATAATAAATTGAAAATAAAAAAATAATAGTAATAGCAGCACCGACCGACATTGGTAGATGTGCGGTCAGGATTCGCGGCTCCGGTGATACTCGGAGTTAAGCAGCGTTGTGCATGGCCAATACTCGGAGTAGATACCGCTTAGCCGTGCACCGACCGTCGCATCAAGCGTGATCGGAAGGCCGATGCTTCTGATAACTTAGCGGAGATACTTGCGTATAAGTTTGTGCATCAGATGAATATGGGACCTCGGCTATACCGATGCGGCTTTTCCACAGTTTCCCCGTAAACCCTCGGCAAATGCGGTGTAGCGTAGCTCAAGACGGCTGTGGACGCAACGGAACGTTAGGTTGGATTAGCCAAGTGCGGCTAGGGAGTGATAAGAAACGGTTCATTTCAGCAGGGCAATACTCAAAAACCCGCAAGGATATATTTTGGAAATTAGGTGAAAAATAGTAATATAATATAGCATGAGATTTGTCATCCATAAATTCTTGTAACGAAAGAATCTTCAACAATGCTGAGAATATTTACAATTTGATCGAATGTTTCGAATCATGCGTTGAAAGAAACACACAGCCTCACGAGAATAGATACTTGGTGAAAATAACACCATCCGAATGTACAACGGCTAAGTGGATCCTTCGCTACGTGTTAGAAGACTGTGGAAGCATTTAGTGAAATGACTTGGAAATGTGGGAGATCTCGTCAAGGGGATACGGAGGAGGTGGAGGAGAATGAGGCTGGACGGATTTTGTCAGGCTTCTTTTGTTGGGATTAGAAAAGAGCTGTCGTTCTTGAGCGGATCTACGTCAAATCGCGAAAGAGAGAGAGAGAGAGAGAGAGAGAGAGAGAGAGAGAGAGAGAGAGAGAGAGAGAGAGAGAGATAGAGATTAAAAAAAGAAAGGACGATGGAAAGGAAAACAATAGCCTGCAAGACAATGTCTCTCTTCTGGCTTTCTTCATTCTAGAAAACAGCTTTTCGCCCCTTCTTCCTTCGATCTCTCTCTCTCTCTCTCTGCTTTTTATGTATAACCTCTTACCATCGGACCAGCAGGTTGGCCCTCCTCGTTCCCTTGTGTTTCTCCCGTTTCAGGCACCAGCCTTTAAAGCCTCTTCGGGAGACTTTGTTTCTTTCCCTTCCTCCTCTCTGTCCTCTTTCCTTTCTTTTGCTCATTCTTTCCACTCCATTCGAACAAGTGTCGTTTGTACTCTCTCGATTACATTCTACTATCTCTCCCTTTCTCCATTTCTCTCTGTCTCACTTTCTCACTTTCATTTATCTCTCGGGGAGGAACGTCATATTCTAGAATACACGTGTCCGTGTGTCTATAGAGGGATACACGTGGCATAGAATATACGTGTCTTGTTTCATACATTTCTTTACATTATTATTCAAATTTACTTTTATTATTATTCCAATATATTTTCATTATTGTTTGAATTTATTTTCATTATTATTTGAATTTTAACGAGACTGGTAGACGTGCAGTCGGGGTTCGGCTCGGGCGGTACCTTCGAATTAAGCAGCGTTACGCATGGCCAATACTCGGAGCGGTGACCGCTTAGCTATGCACCGACTGGCGCATCAACCAGTGAACGGAAGGCCAATACTTGTCCGATTCCTTAGTGTAGATACTCGAGTAAAAGGTTGGTGCACCGGAGAATCGGAAGGATATGTGGGAGGGGGGCCATCCATACTGGTACGAGTTTTTTCCATAGTTTCCCCGTACCATCGGCAAATGCGGTATAGCGTAGCTTAAGACGGCTGTGAACGCAACGGAACGTTAGGTTAGATTAGCAAAGTGCGAGTAGGGAGTGATAGGAAAGGTTTCGGTTGGGAACGCGAGTAATACGGAAAAACCAGCAAGGCTATAAGTTTGAACACAGGAAAAATAATAATACTAATGATATTTCCATTTATTTTTATAGTCATTTTTATTTATTTTAATTTTTTTTAAACCATTATATACATTTTTGTTTAATACAATAAACTGCACCAACGAACGACTGAACAAGTACAATTTTCATTATCAAAATTGGGCGATATAAATTCCCCTCAAGTATATCGTTCATTAAAAAATCGTACAAATTAAACATATTAAACTATACGCGTATATAATATCTCCCTCAACGGTACAATAAAATAAGCTTTCCAAATCAAATATACCCAATAATGTTCCTGTCGAATTTACATTCAATAAGTTTGGCACGCGTGTAATTGAGCCGCGAATTTTCCTACCGGCCAGATCAAACATCGACGTTTTTCAATAGCGAATGAAAAAACTTTTGGATAGCGTTCAAAGGGCGATGAATGTTAAGGTAGAACGTGTGTAACATTCAAATTTGAGCGCGTAGAAATGAGAGAGAGAGAGAGAGAGAGAGAGAGAGAGAGAGAGAGAGAGAGAGGGAGAGAGAGAGAGAGAGAGAGAGAGAGAGAGAGAGAGAGAGAGAGAGAGAGAGAGAGAGAGAGAGAGAGAGAGAGAGAGAGAGAGAGAGCTTACAACGTTACATCAGCAGCGATCCGTGAAATTTTAGCCGGAAAATATTCGAGTCGTGTATCGATCGAGACGCACGCTTCGTGCTTCATCGTTGAACAAAGGTCAAAAAAGAGGACACAATTTTTGGTGATGCTCTTGTTGCGTCCATTCCTTCGGAACTCTTTGGAGGCCGCTGATACAAGACTCCCAGCGTTTTTGTTATTAGAAAAATCAAGAAAAATGGAAATCGCTGTTGCCCTGATGAATTTTCAAAATTTTTATTACTCTACGATTTCGTACGATGATTAATATTATTATTATTGATAATTATATTTTCGTTTGAATGTCCTTACTTGATTGTAATGAAAATGATTATGAGGAGTAATATAACGATTGTTCGCAGGTCGGCGACAGGGACACTCTCAGCTCAGTGGCGGCGAGATTCGACACAACACCGTCCGAGCTGACCAAATTAAACAGACTGGGTAGCACTTTCGTGTATCCCGGACAACAATTGTGGGTGCCAATAAAAGGAGAGGCCCGCACGGCTAGCGGCGCCGCGCCCGATGCACCCAGTCCAGATCCATGCCGCGATCATCGTCACGAGTCGCACGACGACCTACCCACCGAGGAGAGAGGTACCATTTTTTTTTTTTTACATAATTTTTTTCATTATTATTACTATTTATATATGAATATTAGAAGACATAAATATATTATTATTATCATTATTGTTGTTGTTATTGACGTTGCGCGTGTTATGCAAAAAAAAGATAATAATAATGATCTCGAAGATTTGGCACGGTCTTTTTGACGAATTCACGCGTAATTCGGACGGAAATTGGCGGGAAAGGCAGAGAGTTTCAAACGGATTACAATTAGGGCAAGCCGAGCAGTGAATGGACGATTAACGACTCTAAAATGAATGCATTATCAGAACAAACTTTTTCATTTCTATGGCTAACGAGAGATGTTATTCTCATAGCGGAAAAAATATTCCAAGTAATTTTAATAAATAATGCTGGAGGAATTGCCAAAAACGTAGGGAAATTACGAAATCGCCGGTCAATGGACGAAATTACCAGTAAATGGACAGTCGACCACCGCTAAATGGACGTGTATGGAATTTTGTCCAAATAAAAAAAGATAATGCAATGATTTTACGACAACATTTGACGAAATGTATACAGTCAATTCAATTAGCGGTAATTAATTTTGCAATTTTCAGCAGACGAGCCAAACTTTTCACTCTGCTTCGAGAATTATCAGCTTGTCAGCACCAGTGAATAAACATGTCTAACTCTCATCTATTGTTACGAATTTACTTCAAGTTTTTGCAAAAAATCAAACATTCATTCTAACTTGAGTAATAAAAGTAATAATTAGCCTCGAAACTCGTAAAAACTTTTGTTTTCCCCTTTGGAACACCGCCTTTGCACAGCCGCATCGTAACTAAGTTGCACGAGCAAGCGAAATAGCCCGTGATTTTCTTCCTAAATTACAGTCATTCGAATTTTAATCGACAATTCATATTCTTGACTTATTTCAACACTCATTTTCAAGGTGATTTTTTGCCATTTAAATTTAGAGATACGCTTTAATCTACGGTGTTGGTATATCACAGTTATTTTTATTCATGCTTGAAGTAACATCTTTCAATTTTATCAAATTGATTTTATTCGATATTTTACATGATATTTGATATTGCGCAGGTCATGTCGTGAAAATTTTGCTATCGTCGGGCCTTGTGATTGTGGCCGTCATTGTCATTTGAAGCAAACGATTTTTATTTTTATATCTTATTCTTTACGAATGTGGATATTATTATCGTTTGGCCCTCTGATGAAAAAAATTCACGAAATAGCGGCGTTTGAAAAAGAGTAGTCTGATTTTGACAATACAACATTTTCACCTCTCGCGGCCCGAAAAAAAAAGTACTTATAAAGCAATGAAAAATATGGAGCGTCAAAGGATAGCTCGACTTGTACTCTACATGTGTGCAATATTGCAATTCGATCGGCCCGGAAGTTTCTGAGAAAAATACACGTTCGACGATATAAAAAATGTCGCGACGTGACCCGCGCAACATCAAATATCATGTGTAATTTCGATTAAAGTACTTTGAAAAAATTTAACATGTTTCTTCAAACATGTATAAATATAACTGTAAAATACTGATACTGTACATTTAACCGTTTATGTAAATTTAATTCCCAAAACATCACCTTGAAAATGCGCGTTCACACTGGAATACGGACTCAAATATAAAACACCTTTCGTCCATCCTATGGTTCCCCCGTCGACTGAACGGTAGACCAGAAAAAATATCATTCCTCGACCGCGTACGTTTATTTTTTCCAACAGCTCACCATTTTCAGTCTAAGCATTGTAGAAAAGTCATAAATTAACGTATTTATAGATCGCGTTGTATGCATCGGCGTAGCTAGCATTTTTTTTTTGTTGGCGGGGCTTCTAGGAGAAGCCTGACAAAAACTGCTTTCGATCGCAATCATCTCCTTTTTTTTTTTTTTTTCTTATAAAATTTACACAATAGTCGATAATTACGCAACACACATGAAATACGAAATTTATACGTTGGGGGGGGGGGGGGGGGGGGGGGGGGGGTGCCCCCGCCAACCCTCGCTCAGTGCAGCCAGATCGCGCGTAAAAGTTACCCCCTCTCTAGTCTCTTACGCGCCCATCACACACAATCATAGTAGCGCGTGTCCGTGAGCGAGCGACGCTCGGTGATCTTCGGAAAGAGCCGAGCGCGGTCGAAGTTTCCCGACCGCGCCTTCGGCAGCTACACCAATACATGGACGCTGAGCACGTTCATGTGCGGCCAAGCCGAAACGAAGGCTTCGAGGGAAAAAGCAATCTGAGCACGACAGCACGCGCGAGGCTTTTAGATGATTTCAATGCTTATTTAGCTCTTGATTCTCTGCGTTATTAATGTATACAAAAAAATTTATCGCGCACTCTGCTTATTTTTTTAGTTTATACGTTAATTTAAATATAATAATAAATCTAAATTACAACTTATTTATCTTCTAAAAAATTGTTTACGCTTTACTCACACCCGTCCTTATGCCAAATAAATTATAATTCATAAAAGTAAGCGGAAATATATTTATATTCGTATTATTATATTAATTCTCATACTTTCATCAAGCGATAAAGCATTATCCCCAAAAACAAGCCAATCATCCATCCGGCCGCGAATCGTAAGTACCAGAAAGTGCACATATACTACAAGCGATGAGATGGTCCCGTTGGTAGCGTTCCTGACTTCGGTCCGCAGGGGCGCGGGATCGATCCCCGCGCTCAGTACTTTTCTGTTTTTTTTAAATGTTTTGTATTAATTTCTTTTTGTATGGGGCGAATTGTTTATTCGTGAAACACGCTCATTGAAAGAACATTATACTGAAAATAGGAAAACTGCTCATGATGTTTTACGATTAAAAAATTTTTGTTCTGTCAATGGTGAGTGTTCACAAATAAACAATTCACCCCATTACAATGAAAATTACCTGTAAATGTAAAAACATACAAAAATGCCATAACTAATAAAAATGACTAATCAAATAAGAATTAATAGTAATAATAATTTAAAAAATAAAAAAAAAGAAGCACTGAGCGCGGGGAACGATCCCGCGCCCCTGCGGACCGAAACCAGGAACGCTACCTACCAACGGGACCCTCTTATCGCTTGTGTTAAAAATGCACTTTCTGGCACTTACGATTCGCGGCCGGATGGATGATTGACTTGTTTTTGGGGATAATGCTTTATCGCTTGATGAAAGTATGAGAATTAGTATAATAATACGAATATAAATATATTTCCACTTACTTTTATGAATTACAATTTATTTAGCATAGGGACGGGTGTGAGTAAAGCGCAAACAATTTTTTAGAAGATAAATAAGTTGTAATTTAGATTTATTATTATATTTAAATTAACGTACAAACTAATAAAATAAGCGGTCAGAGTGCGCGATAAATTTTTCGACACTAAAAGATAACTAATTAAAATAATAATGATAACTAATAAAAATAACTAATCAAATAAGAATTAATAGTAATAATAATTTAAAAAAAAAAAAAAAAAAGCACTGAGCGCGGGGAACGATTCCGCGCCCCGGCGGACCGAAGCCAGGAACGCTACCAACGGGACCATCTCATCGCTTGTAGAATATGTGCACTTTCTGGTACTTACGATTCGCGGCCGGATGGATGATTGGCTTGTTTTTGGGGATAATGCTTTATCGCTTGATGAAAGTATGAGAATTAATATAATAATACGAATATAAATATATTTCCGCTTACTTTTATGAATTATAATTTATTTGGCATAAGGACGGGTGTGAGTAAAGCGTAAACAATTTTTTCGAAGATAAATAAGTTGTAATTTAGATTTATTATTATATTAAAATTAACGTATAAACTAAAAAAAATAAGCGATCAGAGTGCGCGATACATTTTTTTGTATACATTAATAACGCAGAGAATCAAGAGCTAAATAAGCATTGAAATCATCTAAAAGCCTCGCGCGTGCCGTCGGGTGACGTCACGCGCGAGTCGTGGTCAGATTGCCTTTTCCCTCGAATCCTTCGTTTCGGCTTGGCCGCACATGAACGTGCTCAGCGTCCATGCATCGGTGTAGCTGCCGAAGGCGCGGTCGGGAAACTTCGACCGCGCTCGGCTCTTTCCGAAGTCACCGAGCGTCGCTCGCTCACGGACACGCGCTACTATGATTGTGCGCCGCGATGGGCGCGTAAGGGACTAGAGAGGGGGTAACTTTTACGCGCGATCTGGCTGCACTGCCCTCGCTACGCCAATGGTTGTATCTAAAAAGCTAGGATCTCGAACGTGTGTAGAGTAGACGAAGCGAGAACGTCGCGATGGCGTCGTCACGCTTGTGCACCGGCCGTACTCGACAAACACAAATGTTTTTCCTTATCTATTACACTATTCCTCAACGAGAGATATCGCTCGCGCAGTCAAATCCCGCTCGTATGTCGATTGATGAAGGTTATCAACGAGGATCGTGCTCGCACGTCAATTACGAGACATGTACGCGATATTCCAAACGGCTGGAAGTGAGGTTATGGCACGTCTCAAAGGTGACATATTGTTGCGCTTTTTTTTATTTTCTCAACCCTCTGGCGCTTATCTGGCGTTTAAAAAATCTTGGAAAAGAGGGTCTAATTTTGTTTTTTTTTTTCCTCGGCAACTTCAGAGTTTATAACGTTAGTGCGATTGTGCACTTTTGTTATTCTTCAATTGTTTATTTTTTTCTCCTAGTTAGATGTTTCGAAAAATTTCGAGATTGATTTTTTTTTTCGTCTGGTACGTTCTTTGTAAATTTCCACTGGCCATTTTTGAGTTTGCTTGGGCTTGTTTAGATATTTTTTAACAAAAGAAAAGATAGCGCTTCGATAGTGTCCCGACGAACTGGTTTATTGAAAGTATTGCCCGTCGGAAGAGACAAACCTGGCCCATCTTTTGCCAACTATCGGATTGTGCGTAGGAAGAAATTGCCTTTCTCAGACGAAATCCATACGTACAGCCATTTTTTTTTAACTCTGTACAAGACTGAGCGTCGAGCGGTAAGCATAGACCGCGTCGAGCGGTAATCGGAGGGCCCTGTGTCAAGGGCGAGCGTGCTCGGATTTCCTAGTTCGCACCTTCCGAGTATTTCTCGACCGGTCGAGCGACGCACCGCCGAATCATTGTCCCATTTGGACCTCTTCTTGTGCGGAGCCTGCCTCGAACGCGCACGAGTGGCCGTCGATAACGATCGTCGGTGATGCTTTCCGACCCTTCCGCCAGCTCTCGATAAACTAGACCCCTCTTTCGGCTGGTTTTCCACGGACTTTGTTGTCCGTAGAGAAATCACGACTTTAGAAGGGGCGAAAGCATTCTTTGCGCTTCGTACGTAACGGATCATCTTTGGCGCGCGCTTCCTTTTTGCCAGGAAAAAAGGGAGCCTAACTTGGCGCAAATGCGACTTACTTGAAAGAAAAAAACTTGCCGTTGCAAAGACAATTAAAAACAGATGACGTTAACGCGTCGCCCGAATGTCACCTATGGCGTTATAGCGAGGCTCTACGGGCCTATCGTTTTGCCTATCGCCAATTATATATTGGAGAAAATAGTCTACCTAACGCCGTCTATAGCCAGCGAGCAATTTCATACACAATTACCAAATATTATTACCATTCTGAAGATTTTTCATAAATACTCTTGCGCAGTTAATTTTTTTCCATATTACAATCTGTAACTTGTGCGAGTTTGAATATTCACTTAGTTTCGACGTGTCGTTATTTGAGATTTTTTTCATCACGTAAATCGTGCCTCACAGCGAAAAGGGATAAGCACAGCCTTTTATATACTTTCGGTGTTTTTTTACAACCAATATATCATTGTATCGTAGATCGAGTGTAGATCCGCAAGCCAGGCCTTTTTTTCTTACACACGACATTGTCGTCCGGGTCGCTATCGGTCCAACTGCTCGAACGCCAATCCCGACCGCGCTGTAACTTCCTCGCGGTAGATTAAATTCCATGAACGTGCGTTAACGGGTCGGCGATACTCCCGCTACCGTATATCCCTGTCCACTAGGCAAACACGAAGCCTGAAAAAAACAATTCGCCAGTCGCAAAGCGGCGACTTCCTTCCAGCTTTGCGATGCGTACAAGCCTTGTTGACGAGTGCCAACTTTTCGACACTTTACACACCTGACTCTTGTGTGTCGCAGAACTCCTGGACAATTTGCGGCCCGTGTCGCCGAAGCCGGGCCACACGGAGCGCGTCAAGACTCCTCAGGACTCGAACGCGCCCATGGACGAGGACGAGCCGGCCTACAGGGAACGCTTCTTGAAGATCAACGTTCGCCACATCACCGATGGACAGGTAAAATCTCCAGCTGGGCTTCTTTCCGAATGCACGTTGATAAATCTTTGAAAGCTCGGGGACAATTGAAAGTAAAAAGGAAGGAACGTTGGAGTAGAATAGTTTGTAGCTCTCTAAGAGGATGATCGTTGACCGCCTGCACGTTTCTTCGTAGGGTGTGGTCGGCGGCGTCTTGCTGGTGACCCCAAACGCCGTCATGTTCGATCCCAATGTTTCGGACGCCCTTGTTATCGAGCACGGTGCCGAATCGTACGGCGTAATAGCGCCAATGGAGTTTGTCGTCAACGCCGCGATCTATTACGACATCGCGCACATGCGGGTCAGTCACGCGGACGCCAGTAACGTCGACAAAAAGCCCGAGATCTATTACACGAAGAAGCAGCCCTCGGTGTCGGAGCTCAAGAGCTCCTCACCCGCCAAGGACGAACACTTTCCTGAGCTCGTTGTCGACGACAACGAGAGCGTTTGCAGCTGCGCGGAACGCGAGGGCGACGCATTCCCAAAGGCCTTCGATCGGGAACTCGTCTCTGCATCGAGTACTCGTCGGAACGTGAGTCGACGAGCCAAACTTCAAATTCTCCTATCTCGACGCAGACCCTTTTATTTTAACTTTAATTTTACCTTTTTTTTCCTCCCTTCATTTTGCCAAGGACGAAGGTTCAGCTTCGAGCAAAGATAAGGATGACGAGAACGAGAGCGGCGGAAAGGAGAACGGTGGACAAGCGAGCAGGAGCCTCGAGGAACGCAGGCGCTCGATGCTGGATCACCACTGGGCCGTACCGAGCAAGGATCGATTGTCCTTCTCGGTCGACGACGAACAACAGGATTCTCTCAACTCGGACAAGGTTCGACTTTGAAAAATATCAATTACTTACCGAATTATTCAATTTTGCAAGCCAATGGGACGACGAAATAAAAATTATATTCTTTTTTTTCTTTCCTTTTCAGGCAGAGTCATCGAAACCAATAGCCATACCCGAGGACGAGGAGGGTTCTCTAGTCAAGCAGTCGTGCTACGACTCAGGTATCGACATACGCGAACCCAACCCTCCACTTCCGGTAGTACAGCCAATCCCGTCGAAGAAAGTATATTCGGACGCGGACATAGTATTGTCTTCAGATTGGGTCCCGCCGATCACGATCGCGCCGACGAACGTCTCGACGACAACGACGACTACGACCCTCGATGCCACACCGGCGATCAACGGCCGTAAAAAGGCTTCCTCGGTGTCCTTCAGCCTCGACAGTAACGCCGAGGAAACCGAGAAAGACGAGGAGCACAAGGACGAGGACAAGCAGGAAACCCGTAGGAATAAGGTGATGAGAAAAGTTTTTTTTTTCTCTCCGCTTCATATATATATATATATATGCCAAAGGCCCTCCGGCGTCCGGGTCTTTGAAGACGCTCCCGCCGACCAACCGGACATCAGCCCCGATACCCTCTGGTATTGCTCTCCTGAGATAAAGAACAGCGCACTTGTACAGCTCGAAGTCCATACCGTGTTCGGGAGGAGCTTGAGCCTCCCCCCTCCTCAGGGGTGTATAGCTTGAGATCGTCCTCGTAGAATATACGAGTGTGACCCCGTGCCCAGGCTCCTCGGGGGCACGGGGTGCTTCGTACCCCGTGCAGCCCCCAAGGCGACGGATAGGGGCAATAGTGAGACGCAAAACAGGAGGGGGGGGGGGGAGAGAATCTTCCTGGGTAATCCCGCTCTTATACCCGACTACTCCAGTCGACACGTTGCCTTCGCTAGTTGTAACTGTGAAGCGTGTCTTCCAGAGCTGTACGAGCTGCTCGATGCATCCCACTATGTGGGGGGGTTCACCGAAAGGCGTTGTGCGAGTGTGCGAATGATCAGTTTGTGACTGACAGTGTCGAACACCGTCCGTCAGTCTATCCAAGCGACTGAGAGGTTGCGCTTGTGCTATACCGCTCCTTGCGCGATGCAGCGGCCCACCAGCAGGTTCTCCTTGCAACCGCCCAGCCTCCTCTTGTATCCCCTTTCTTCGTATATCTCCCTCCGTGCAGGCTCTCGATCTCGCGCGGAACAAGCACACCGAGTATCTTCAAAAAGATCTTGCAGAGCACATTCGGACACATTACCGGACGGTAGTTCTCCGGACGAGACAAATATTTTTTGCCCCATCGATGAACGACGAGAAGATGCGAACCGGATGGGTATTGGTGCGTGTTAATTTTTGTCCACCGGACGATTTTGATCCCATCCGGTGGCCCAGGGAGCGGCGTGGTTACTAGTGCTATTCAGCGCCATCTCGACCTCAACCCGCGTGACTGGAAGACAGTCGCCACGCTGATTCGGCTGTTGCCGGCAAAACAAACGAATGAAAAATTAATTACTTGCCTCACTGTACACTTGTCCCCAAAACCGCTCCACTTCCATAGTCGATGCCAATTTCTCGGGGGCGAGCCACCTGCGCCTGTTGTGAACGAGCGACCTGGGTCAGAGCGAAAGAGAGCGTTGTCAGACGCCCGACCCAACCGCTTCTTTAGGAATTGCTTCGCAACTCCCAAGTTCCGCACCTTTTCTACGTACTGTTCCTTCGCAAGAAGAAGGATAGCTTTGTTCAATTCCCGCGTCTACCTCCCATCCACAATTCCCCCGTCTACCTCCCATCCTCCCACCTTGCGGCCGCAGCCGACTTCCCCCTCTGTCTCGTATTCACCATGACATGTCTGCCATGGGCATAGGGAAACTGCGGAAAACCTATACCGATACAGCCGGACCCCAAGTTCGCCTCCCAGTCACAGAATTAGACGTCTTTCGCTGAGAAAAATCGAAGAAAAATATTTCACGACGAAAGTGACGCGACTGGCATTTGAACCAGCGACCTCCCGATCCGCTGGCCACCACGCTAACCACTAAACCAACGCACCGGCTTGCCATTTTATTATATTATATATAATTATTATCATTGTTTTTTTTTCATTATCATCATCATTATTATTTTTTCAACCGATTTAATGCTCCGGCAACGCACTTCCTCAGCTGGGCTGGGAAACATTCACCTACCCCCGAGGGGTTAGGCTCGATGGTAAACTAGACCGGAACAATAATACTGCTGGGCGACACTCGAGGCTTCCGACACCACCTCGGCTGCCACCCAGCTAAAAATTATTGTTATTATTATTATTGTTATTATTATGTCGGGTTTTTTTTACACACAATTCATACACATTCATTTACAAAGTGAGAGTTTTTTTTCTTAATTGTGGGCGCAGTGAGCGATTTAACCCATCGCGAAATTCGTAACTCGGTCAATCTTTTCAAAACCATTGTTGCAAATTCAATTCAAATTCCTAGGCTATAAAAGGGCGATAAAAAAAATCGTGTTTTAGAAATTTCAAGCTCACGCAGACTCCTTGAATTCCTCAGATGCTCAAAAGGCTATCCTATCCGTTATCGTGGATGGAGGGATTGACCGGCGAGAAGGAGGACGAGAGCAAATCAGTACCTGAGAAAAACACGAGCCTTCCGAACAGCGCCGACAGCCATCATTCGTCAGTCTTCAGCAAAGTTTTCTCAAGGTAAAGGAACGCACGTAGAAGAAACGAAAAAAAAAAAAAAAAACAAAACGACCTTATAGTTTCCAATCGAAATCGATCGAGATTATTCGCCGTTGCGAACTACGAATGTTTCCTCTTTTTTGTGTCTCTCTCTCCTTCTCGCATTATTTCGTAATATCGCGTAGCGATTCGGAATGCTTCGGAACGTTTTGTTTTGACTATTTTCTAACAATGGAACACCACAAGGGAGCCCGTAAATTAATGGTTTTGCGCGTGGCAAACAAAAAAAAGATCGGTAAGGAAGTCTCGTCACGTTTCGTTTCTCGATGCATTACGATACTAATTCGGCTGCGATGCCGAGAGCTCTAGCTTGTGTGCGCAAAAATTTACTTTTTATTTTTTAACGCCTATAGCGAAAATGAGTATAGAAAAAATGGTTAGCCGATCATAGATCGTTTCTTAGAGATCGTTTTCTTTGCTCGATAGTGCAAGCTTCTTGCGGTTACTTTTCTTTTATTTTTCTTCTCCGTCCTTGTTTATTTCTATTCATTCTTCGTTACGTATCGCGAAGACTGCCGGACACCGAATCGAGCCAAGTGCGTACTGCTTCACGAAGGAAAAATTGATGGATCGACAAACTGGATCGTGACGAGAAATTTCTCTGTGAGCTTGGATATTAAAGCCCCGAATATTTAAACCCCGATTTCTCTCTGTCTCAACACTCTTTCGCTTCAATCAATTTTCCAATGGTGTCGATCGATTCGTTAAGGAAACCCGCGCACCATTGAAATGGAAAATGATCGAAGGTGACGGTTGAAGGACAAAGAGAATCAAAAGGGCACAAAGTGTGGGATATTATTCTTAGTTGGCGTAAAAAAAAAAAATTAATACGATTGGTTTCTCCTTGAGGCGAAATGACACACGCAACGGTTAATAAATCGAGGACTTTAGGAAGATTTTTCATAATTTTTCTCAAAAAATACCCGGCACCGAATTACTCGAAATTGTCACTCGTCCACCTGGAGGAAAGACCGCGTTCCGCCGGATGTTCTTTATTTTTAGAAACATTCAATCAATTTTAATTTTAATTAATTTTACATGTAGATTAACTTTTAATTCAAACCAATTAAAAATAAAAATTAATTTTTAACTCATATTAATCTTAAATTTTGCTTCAATTTGAACATGAATTTAAATTGAAATTTAAATGAATTTGTGTTATGTTTTTATTTTCATTTCATTTAAGAATTCATTTATATTTGTATTAGTTTAAATTTATATTTAATTTAAAATAAAATTTAAATTAACTTACATTAATCCAAACTAATTAAATAAATTTAATCAATTTTATTTAATTTTATTTAATGAATGTTAGTTAAATTGAATGTTTATCTCGATATTTCTTAGCGTGCTTGATTTCGCCTCAAGAGCCTCTCCTATCTTAAGAAAAAGTGCTTTGGCGCTGACTAAAAATGGGTTTGAATGTGCGCTTGGTTTTTTTTTTTTTTAACGTGGACTAACTCTGGCGTATGTAATGTAATGTCGATGATGGTTTGGGATATGATAAAGCTCGCCGATCAACCTGGTGAGTGACTTTAGCTCGGGCCTCTTTGCCAAAACGCCGAGCGAAGAGAGTGCCGGTAGAGCCGGAGGAACTCCTCCGCTCACCGCTGCCACTCTCTCACAGGACGCCGGCAATCCCCAGTTTTCTTCGGGCCCAGGAGGTCTCATCGGGTGAGTCTCGACCCGGCCAACTTCTATCCCTCACAACAATCAACTCTCTCCCCCTTCGTGCCCCCCCCCCCCCCCCCACTCCTTGCCGTAATCCCTAAAGTACTCGCTACTTGTCGTAAATTCAATTGCGATGCGCCCTCTGTGTATAGTTCGAACTACCTTGCAATTTTCTTTCTATACGTCTCTCTCTCTCTCTCTCTCTCTCTCTCTCTCTCTCTCTCTCTCTCTCTCTCTCTCTCTCTCTCTCTCTCTCTCTCTCTCTCTCTCTCTCATTTATCTCTATAGTTTGGTCGTTGATTATTACTACACACTATCGAGAGAAATGATTTTTTTTTTAACAACTGGATCCTTATTTATTTCCGTCGAAATGTTTATTAGAATTACGGAAATTGTTGTTAATTAAATAAAAAATAATAAAGTACTTCTAGTATGATAATTAAACTTTCGTATGACCGGATATTTTTTTGAAATTATCAAAATTACGGAAATGGCAAGCTGTGGAAAAAGTTGAAGTTTCGACGAAAAAAATTCGTTATTAACAAATGGATAAACACATGTAAAAATCATCCGGTCGTACAATAGAAAATGTTATAAACCATGCTTCGTCCGAATTTGAAGCTAATCTGACTCCTAGATTTTGAGATACGACTCCGACCGTTTCGTAAAATATAGTTTTGAGAAAAGGGCAAAAAAAAAAAAATACGACCTTTTACAAAAATCGTCACAACTCGGTCAATTTTTGGAATTTTGACAAAAGCCTTGTTGCAAAATAAATTTAAGATCCTAGCCTATACAAATATGTAAAAAATGTATTTAAAAAGCTTTAAACTCATACAGACCCCTTGAGTAAAATGTCACTCGAGTCCAAGCAGACTTTTGTCCAATTCCGACAAACCATTTCTCTCGGTGCTAATTAGACCAACACCGTTGCAACGTCACGGACATAGCACACGATCTCGTCGAATTCCAATTGATCGTCACGAGTCTCATATTGGCTAGTTTATTCCTGTCAATGTTTCCTGCGACGAAATCGTCCGACGACGGCTAACGTCTAAAAGTTCTTTCGTGGCTCCGGTCAATTCGTTTAAATTCGGCTAAAGATCCGAATCTTTTCGACTCTCGGTTGACAATGAGACCCGACAATTAATTGGAATTCCGCAATATGTTACAACGCTTTATGTGTTTACGAAAAAAGAAGGTAGAGGAGCAAAAGTACACAAATCCCTCCGCCTAATTCGCCCCGTACTTTCCTTTCTTCTCCGCTCGAACCGTCACTTATTCCTCCGCGACGAGGAACCTCCTCGTCTCATTGGCACCTGTAAATCGCTGTGGTCGCGCATGCCCCGCGAAGAACCCTCTTTAGCCATGGAAAAAAAAAACAAACAAATAAACCATGATAATTTCAACATTTCACGATCCATGCCGCATCAATGAAGAAAAATTTGTCTCGCTGTGTGTGCCCCGCTTACAGGCAACTTCAACACAAGAACAAACCCAAACAACATCGGACTCGTCCCAACGTGTTCGACCATGTATGCGCCAGCCCC
Organism: Ophion ventricosus; assembly: GCA_963932345.1. Taxonomy (NCBI): domain Eukaryota; kingdom Metazoa; phylum Arthropoda; class Insecta; order Hymenoptera; family Ichneumonidae; genus Ophion; species Ophion ventricosus. The sequence continues at coordinate 31,473,291 of OZ010716.1, forward strand.
CTAAACTTATCCATTTCTTCTTGTTTAAAAAAAATTAATTCATTCTTGACTGTCGTGACACACTGTTCCTCACAAACCCTCGCTGTGAAAACGTACGAGGCGCGTGCGTGCGCGCGCGCAACGCTCACGGGCACGCGAAAAAGCGAATAATACATTGGTACGAAATTTCTTCCAGGCGCTCCTCCGTGGGTACTTTCATTCGACAGCAGCCTCTCACATCTTCCGGTAGCAGCAGCGTCGACAGCAGCAGAGGGAGCAAAAATTCGACAGCACCACCGAGACTCGACTATCGCAGCATGGTCTCCGTCGACGATATGCCCGAACTTTTCGTCAGCTTTGACAGTAAGCTTTGACACGCTTATCTCCTCCGGTTCGTCCTTCATTCTCAATGAGAGCGAGAAGAATAAAAATGTTTTACCGTTCTGACTGAAAATGGAAAGGGCTCGTCGTACGAGTTAATCGTCGAGCATTGACCCACCGGCGTCTCAATGATCAACGAGTAAATTTCTGGTAAACCGGAGACACCGCGTCGAAATTTGCCTCGTTGAAAAGCGTTACAAAAACATTTTTTTTATCATCTCCCTACATTTTTCGCTCATCATCGATTCCCTTCCGTATTCCTCCGAATCCGCCAGCAAACAAAAAAATCACAAACAAACCCATCCAAGTTTTTTCTCATCCCCTTAATCGCATCTCAACGAGGCAAACTTGGATGCAATTCGGCAAGGAACCGGTCATGAGTATTGGTTACGAGATGATCGTACGAAGCGCAACCGCATTGGCTATCCGCATAGCCAATTTATTATTTATCCGTACAGATTGTTTCCCTACTAGGCATCGTTTCTCCCATTGATCGGTTTCGATAGATCACTACCAATTCCTGACGATTGTCTCAATGAATATATGATGGTGACGAACAAAAAAAAAAACAATTACCATATTTTTTCTGCAAACACAATTGTCGTACATTATTTCATACGGCCAAGAAAAAGAAAACAAATAAAAAATAAATTAGATTTCAACATGTTGTGAAAAAAAATCGATACGTCAATATGTTGATAACATGTGGGGAAATGGCGGTAGGGTAGCGCGAAAGTTTCTAGTAACTTATAAGAACTAGGAAGTTACTAGTAACTTATTACTATTATTATCATTTCTATACACAATAAAACTACTGAACTAATTGACTACTAGGGGTTACTTTTTGGATACGAGTAGTTCGAACATCACGCTACCCTACCGAAATAGTGTTTTTTTTTTTGCATGGGATGGAATTTGGTGTACTCGGGGAAAAGTTCTTAACAATATTTTGTATGTTTGTTGGAAAAATTCCGTCGTGCGGGGATAAATTAAATGATGAAAAAAACTGTTGCCACAATTACAAGATGTTTCACGAAAGTGTAATGAGGAATAGCTTTTTATTTGTTTTCAGCCTCACAACTAATAATAGTAATATCATCTCTTTCTGTTGTCCCTCTAGTCCAAGCACCTAATTTTCCCGAACTTGAAGGCCTCGGTAGGTTCATACTGTATTAGCTTGCTCACTTTTTCTAACTATTGGACTCCGTCTTCTTCCTCTTCTAACGAGTAATAATAATAAAGTATTGAAATCCTTCTGTATTACCTCCGAACCACACTGATTCGTTTGTGAATAGAATCTCTCTATCTCTCTCTGTCTGTCTCTCTCTCTCTCTCTCTCTCTCTCTCTCTCTCTCTCTCTCTCTCTCTCTCTCTCTCTCTCTCTCTCTCTCTCTCTCTCTCTCTCTCTCGATCTCTCTCTGTAATCTGTGAGATCTTTATTTTCAAGCAATGTACTCACTCCCGCTTGTCGTCTCTCACCGATATCTCATCCCAAAAATCATGAATTGCTTATTTATAGTCCTCTATCCTTGGGCGCTCGTATCTCCCGAGACGAGAGCACACGACTCCCTCGTAAGCTCGTTAAATTTTTTTTTCTTTTTCACAGTAAACACAAAGATAATGCGACCCTTCGGAAAATATCACTCGGTCCGCGACATTGAAGTTTGCATCACATTCATATTTTGATCTCTTGCCTATTTTATTATCTCGGAAAGTCCCCTTTTTCGCATATCGATCGCGCGGCCCCCCCAACGGGGAGAAGAAAACGTTCGATTGTCTCCCGTGACGTGAAAATCGGGCGATTTAGGAAAATCATTTTTTCAGCGCACTTTGACGTTGAAAACTTCAACGCTGTTCAGTACCGTCAAGAATTATTTATTCGTTACTCGATTATGCAACAGTTGATGATAATCTCCTTGTCACAAGTATCGCGATCACGAAGAGATGAGAAAGAGGAACAGAATATCGTTCCGAATTATAATCTGCAGTAACAAGGCGTTTTTTTTTCGTCCCTTTTTTCTCAATCGAATTCTTCATTTTTTTATCCTCTGACTAACAACTCGACACGATTTTTTCTTTTATTTAAAAAGTTAATTTGAAGTCAAAGGGAGAACGAAAAAAAAAGAGCGAAAGTACCGCGACAAAACACCTCGTTAAATCCTTAAATTTTTTGCTTCCGCTGTCATTTTACTCGAAACGCAATAAATTTCGTTATTTATTAGCTAGCCATTGAGAATTTATCGCAGTACGATAATTGAAGGACAATGTAAGATTGAAGAGAGACGACGAGACGTCGAGATTGACACGGCGCGAGATAATTAATCGCTACTCGGGACAAATACATCCGTCGATATTCTCGAATTATTATAAGTCTTGTTTCGCGCTGTATCGATTATTCGGAACGGTCGTTGAAAGAAAAAAAAAACTGGCCACGTATGAGAAATTATTTTTTTCGCAACATCCTCATGGCTGATGCAATTTTCTTTTATTCTTTTATTAATTAATCAATGTCCAGACGGCGAAGGGGAGGGGGTAAGTTCATCGAACTTGAGAGATCGCGACGCAACGAGTAACTTGAGTTTGCCGCTTCATTTTTTTCGTCCGTTTTTCTTTTGCATCGAAGATTTATGTACGCTGTTTTCTCTCTCGCCCCGTTGTCGCAGAGAATCTTTTCTTTCTCTTGCTCGCTTTTCATTCTATCGTCCCTTGTGCGATGATTGCTCGTTCCGGAATAAATGGGAAAAAAAACACACGATTTGTCCCTTCGTCACGTGCAATGATTTTTCTCCCCATCCACCCTCACTTCTTTTCGTAAAACAGTTTTTTTGTTGTTTTTTTTCTTTTTCAGAGTGTGCTTATCAAGGATCGCTGTTTGGATAAGCTGCGAATTCGCGAAAAATCCTCGCTCTCGTTGATCGATGCTACGATGAATACGAAAAGCGCAACTGAATGCAAAAAAAAAGGATTTTTTTTTTCGCGAATTCGTTGCCTGTATTTTGTTGTGGGAGATTTTCGAGACGAAATGTCGTCACGATTGTTGCTTCGTGACGCGTTATTTTTTTTTTTCCGTTCTTTTTGTGGCTCTGATCTATAAAATACGTGTGACGCAGAATTGATCCCACGGCCGGCACGATCCTGCGAGGATCCACCGTTGTACCTGAGACTACGAACCGGCAGACCGAAGGACAAGAAGATACCTCGCTCGACACCGATTATGAGCTACGGGAAGAAGAAACTGCGGCCCGAGTATTGGTTCAGCGTTCCGCGCGACAGGTGAAGAAAAAAAGATTACTCTCTTCATTGTACTATATTTACCGATGTGACCACCCCCCTGCAGCCGGTGCACCTCGGACTCGTTTGAATTGAATTTTTTTGATTAATTTGTGAATTAACGGAAACTTGTGAGTTAAAGTTCATTTTATTCTTGAACGCAAACGAACCGTCATATCTATACATATAAAACAGTTCCGTGACTGACCGACATATGGACAACACACAGCCTAAACTGCTGAAGATAGAAAGATGAAATTTGGAATGTATATTCCTTAGGAGGTGTAGAGGTGCACTAAGAAATGATTTTGCGAAAATCAACTCTTAAGGGGGTGAAATGAGATGTAAAAGTTTGTTTGGAGAATTGTATTCCTTGCGTGTATCAACTTGAAACTTGGTGTAAATATTCTTTAAAACAAATAATAAGACCCATATTTAAGGATTTTTTAAAACAACCCCTAATTAGAGGTGCAACGGGGTGTTGAAGTTTGTATGGGAAAATCGAATTCCTTGCTTTTATCTCAATGAAATTCATATGTTCCTTTGAGGGCGTAGAGGTTCACTAAGAAAGAATTAGCTTCTCGCACGGCCAACTATATGTGGGCTGTTGGAGAGTATCGAGTGCCCGAAACTTGTATGTGCTTGCCGAAGACTCATACAATGTTGCCTACAGAACTATATTGCAAAGCATATACTTCTATAGGCAACAATGTCATTGTATGATACTGTAGTTGAAGCTTGGCATTTTTATACTAGTATTTTATTAATTACCAACCCTTAGCTCAACCAGTCTGTTTATCACCGTGCCTGAGAAATATGGCCTCTACCTTCTTTCTTTTATTTCACACTTTTTTTTTCTCTCTTCGTTTATCACCTCTCTCGATCGAATCGTAAAGTCCATGCGAACGGAGTCGCGAGCAAAAGCTAATTTATTTATACCACCATTTTTAATGACGCTTTGTGAATTGACTTGAATTTTGATTTTCGATCGCAAATAAACCCAAACAAGCCGTCACATTCGCTGACATGAAATTTCTCTTATTAATTTCTTTGGGTTCGGCGTCGTTTCATTTAAATGCAGTATTTAACTCAAACGTAACTCAAACTTTCGTTAAACTAAAAATGAAAATTACTTGTGTAAAACTTTGTGTGAATTGGCGAGTTAAATATATGAATTGAGATAAATTTGAATCTTCGGGGAAAAAAACTCGCATGGGTTTGCATGAGTAGTTTGAATAATTTGCGCGAAACATTCGCAGTGCCGCGTCGTAATTCGCGTGTCTCACCGACGTTCCTGTGATGAAGTTATATCGTGCGAGCGAGAGAGAGAGAGGGAAAGAGAGAGAGAGAGAGAGAGAGAGAGAAAGAGAGGGAGAGAGAAAGAGAGGCTCGAGCACCTACGCCCAGATCCTCTCTAGTGTTTAGTGTCTAAAATGTCTCGCGAGCACTCCCACGTAAAATGCAAGAACGTTAACTGCGCACCAGCAAATGTACATCGTGCCTGCCTTTATTGCATTGCAATCGCAACCGAATTCTCGTAATCTTCGTTACGAAATTTATACTTGTTTTATTTTCTCGGAGTCGGCGGGATTTCGAGCAAAATTAGGAAGAAGCATAAGCACGAGTGCTTGTGCGTCTCGTCATCACCGATAATAATTCTTATCGCGACTTTCTTTCAGAGTAAAGCGGTAAAACATTGAAAACATGCGAGGTTCGTCGCATTTCGCGAGTGTTACGATACCCTTGCAGTTCGGAAACTCGCGACAAAACGAGAAATAAATCAGGTCAAAACTTTCTAAAATTGTCTCTGAGATTCGCTGCAATTTTGGAACGTGCGATATTTACAGGGCCCGCGAAAGTAAATAGTTTCTCGCTTTCGAGTGTGTCCGTGATGGCTCTATCTTATCATTTTCTTCTGTCCATCGCATTTGCGTAGAAACGACGTGACGTTTTTTTTTTGCATCACTGAATCGCTATACATTTTTTTCTTTCTCAACGGCACAAATTTCGTTGCCAAACTCAGACCACCACAACAACCTATAAAGCATTTTGTTAAGATCCTTGTCAGAGAGATCCAAGACCCAGATATGATAAAAAAAAATTCGACATAATAATAAATAAAAATTTATGTAAAAAAAAAGTATATAAAAAACGTGTTTTCGTTGCGTTTTAGTAATGCAAATCTTCGATAACGTGAACAACAAGATTGCTCTATAAGGATGACTACGTTTGTCACCTGCCAAAGATAATTTCCAACTCATTGTTTTTACTTTGCCCTCGTCATTTCTGTCCGAATACCAGCGAGTTTGAAGCTCGAGGAAATCGTATTTTTTAACACAAATTGCGGCCGCCGATTTTTAAATAATAACAAGTATTATATTTATAATAAATTACTAGGAATATCATTGCTAATAATAACTTTGATTTTTTTTATGATAGACTTATTGCCCGGGCACTCACTTCCTCAGTTTGCATTGGGAAATATTCACCTACCTCCGGGAGTTGGGCTCGATTCATTTAAAAAAAAAAAATTTATATTATAATTATTGTTTATATTTTATAACAATATAATAATAATAATAATAATAATAATATGATATTATAAATAACTTATCTACTACATTATTATGTTGGTATCAAGATTCCCTTTTCAAATCTTACAATCTTTATCCAGGCTTTAACATCTTTATTTCCGATAAGTATCGAGTAGCGCTCTCAAGATTTCCGTATAAATAGAACGAAAATAATGCACTCTTGTCAAAGATAAAATCGGACTTGTCAGAATAGCCACTCCGTCTAGACAATTTTTTTCGTAATCGATCGAAAAGAGTAAACGAAAAAGAATACGAGCTTTCGCGCGTTCGTTGATCCTGGTGGGGATCATGATGAATGCCCTTCGCACGGCAATGGCGCAGGCACTCGATTATTTCTACGTGCCACAATTGAGACACATTGTGAATCGCAGCTTGCCCTTTCTCAGTCGGAGGTAATTTTTTTTTTCTGCTACACCTGCTTTCGTTGCAGTGAGATAAAAAGGGATTTTACATCGACGTTATTGACGTTCGCTGATTGAAAAATTGTAAAATGTTCGGGAGAATATGCATTGGTCTAAATAAAATAATATATACAGATATTTTCGGGAAATTGAGAAAAAAAATATACAAAGAAACAGCGCGTTAAAAATTCTTGAGACTTGACTCTTGATATTTTTCGACAGTCTATCGATAAGAGTCGATATTTTTGCAGAGTGGACGATCTGTACCGATTCATACACGCATGGGTGCCGGCTCTCTACGGCGAGTTGGACGAGAATTACTGGAGGGAAAAAGGCTACATACTCTCGGACACGGACACGGATTTGTCGCCGGAACTCTCGCCCCAAGAGGCCGGCGAGGCCGGTGGCGAGACGAGCGACGAGGGAAAGGGAAACAGCGGCGAAATAACCGAGCTCACACGAGAATCCTGGGAGGTAAGTCTCTCTCTCTCTCTCTCTCTCTCTCTCTGGACTTTTTTTTCCTACAACGTTTGATCAATCGCGTGATACTCGCCTAAATTGTTCGTTGACCGAAAATGAAAAGTCAAATAAAAAAGTAACTACGAGCTTACGAGAAAGAGACAAGAAAGGAATAAAATAGACAAGTGACGAGTGTGCATTCGCGTATTCTCGTGTAGCTGATCAAGGCCCCGTACGTAAAGCTCTACAGCATACTGAAGACCTCCAGCGCATTGGCCGATTCCGAGCAGATCCAGGATCCCGAGGTACTCTTGCAACAAAACAACAACAAAAAAAACAAAGCCCAAGTATCAATCATTCTCCGATTCGAGACGAGAAACTGAAATGATTGTCCGTGTGCTTCTTACAGTTGATGTCATAGCACATTTATCAGCACTCAACGAACCATGACACATGTGCGCGCGCGCGCGCACACACACACACACACACGCGCGCGCGCGCGCGCGCGCCCACGAGCGATGAAAACGATCGCGAGTGCACTGTACTATACGTATAGACATTGTGTAGCTTCTTCCACCTTGGCTTTTATAATGTTCAAGTTTTCGTCGTTGCAATCTGATACCTTTTTTTTACAGTCTCCACATTTTTTTGACGGATTTGGACTGAGAAAATCGAAGGTTCCTTTTAGGATCGTAATTCTGCGAAAGATACTGCATGATTTAAAAAAATGAAGCAAAACATTGATTGAAAAGGGAGAATTTTCGTCGTGTTCCAACGACGAGAACGTCATTGTAGTCACGTCTACTTGTATACACGAATACAAGACACCAAATCAACTTTTACTCGACACGATCGTATCGACGCGTCCACTGCGGAAAAAATAACATTTTTATCATTAAAGAAATGACAGTAATAATCACGTCTCGAGAATAGGGAATGAGAAGAGAAAAAAAAAAGAAAACGGTAACGAGACCTTCATGATATTTGCAACTCTTAGAGAAATAGATCTTGGAAGAAACAAATGAAGCCAAACAAACGTAAAAAAACGACAGAACATTAATGAGGACTCGAGAGTAGGAAATGAAAAGAATGGAAACCGCAACGAGACATGCATGATATTGGCAACTCGTAGATTGATCTTGGAGAGAATGGAGCTCGTGCGGTAGGTAAGAGGAGATGGAGGGCATGGAATAGAAACTTCCCTGTCTCCAAGGAAACAAATTGAATCTTTTACATCCTCGGGGAAATCAGAAGAGAAGCATGAAGTACGACTGAAGAAAACAAAAAGGACATAAACTCACCGCTGGGATACGTGCCGTTTTGTAAATTTATATTTGTTTTATTATTATACAATCGTATTTGTTGTATGAATGAAATTATTTATATATTTGATAATACATAAATATATAATGTATTATAAATATAGCGATACTAGCTTTTGCCCGTGACTTGGTCCGCATGGTCTGTAGGATTTCGTCCAGATTAATGAAGAGAGAGAAAAAAAAGTAAGAAATAAAGAAAAAAGGTTAGAGTGTCGTATTTCTCAGGCACGGTGGTAGACTGACTGACTGAGCTTAAGGTTGCTAGTTAATGATATAGCAGTATAAAAGTGCCAACCTTCAACTATGATATCATACAATGTCATTGTTGTCTACAGAATTATATGGCTTTGCAATATACCTTCTGTAGGCAACATTGTATGAGTCTTCGGCAAGCACATACAAGTTTCGGGCACTCGATACTCTCCATATGCGAGAAGCTAATTCTTTCTTTCTTAGTGCACCTCTACGCCCTCTAACGAACGTATCTTATGAATTTCATCGAGATAAAAGCAGGGAATTCGATTGTTCCGTGCAAACTTCAACACCCCGTTGCGCCTCGAATTAGGGGTTGTTTCGAAAAATCCTTAAATATGCGTCTTATTATTTATTTTGTAAAATATTTATACCAAGTTTCCAGTTGATACACGCAACGAATACAATTCTCCATACAAACTTTTACACCTCATTCCACCCCCTTTAGATTTGATTGTCGAAAAATAATTGACCACTTGCGACTCGCTCGCTTATCTAGGACGGGGAATAACAGCTGATGCCTTCACGATTTCCGTTTTCTCAAATCTAGCCGATGGAGAAACCCACGAACGTGGAACTTTTACGTGCCGCGAAAATTTTTTAAATCTCGCCATAGTTATTTTTTCCTCCGTACTCCCTCGCTCCTCCCTGCTATTTTCAATTCACGATAACAATTCCCAACGAGCACCAGTCGCGACGGATGTGGCGGCTCATTGTCTTTTCTTCGCTCGAAAATAGCAATCTTAAATAACCCGACCCACGATTAATCCAAATATTAATCGAGCGGTGCTATTTTTTATGGCCCCCCTCTCGCCACCCTGCCAAGCTTGCACAAGTTTTTTTGCCAAATTCTCGGCTCTGTGCCAAGTATCTTTTTTCGCTTCATTTATTTTCGTGAATGTTGGATCAACGTTTTTTTTCAACGTTCTTCTGTTTTGTCCCTGGCTCTCTGCAGTTTCATCTGTAAAATTGTGACACGTATACAGGCTGACAATTATAAGGCGTCCGTGTGTTTTTAAGGCTCTTGCACGGGCTTTTGCGACTGAGAAAAATATGGTTTTTAATTGTTTTGCGAGACCATTTGTAAAAAAAAATTGAAAGTATTTTTTTAAGAGTAGTATTTGCCAAAAATAATTGAGTGTTCTGAAAAAATCAAAATTCCATTTTGAATATAGCAGAATGAAGATATTTCAAACAGTATTGTTATCCAGAGCGCTGTTTTGGAGCTCATTTTTCGGATCGAATAACTGTTAAACTCTTCGCGTTTTCTTCTTGATTTTTTTACACATGTTTATTGATACTTCAAGAATATACACAAATAAAATGTCGAAAAAAAAACAATTATTATCATGCACTTTTATACGTTTGTTTACAACGGTGCGCGGAAAACGCCCGCAATTGACGACCAGTGTTGCAAACGTTGTACGAATGTGAAAAAAAAACCAAGCATATTCTTAAGGAGTTTCGACACCAAAATCGAAATGTGCTCGTAGACGGTTGAACTTTGTGTCGTCGAGAGATTAAATTACCGATGCCGCTCATACCTGCAACATATTTATATTTAATTGAAAAACAATTATAAGTATTCATATCATTTCCCGGCTTGGAAATATTTTTCAACCATATTATCAGTTGGAAATTGCCCAATAATCGCATTTATTTTTACATGAAATTTTATTCGCAAGAAGTTGGCAGCCTGCCAAAAACTCATTGTATTTTCATGCCCACTCTTGCAGCTAAAGAACGGTATCGAAAGTCCTTAATCGGTATGAGTGTTGTGAAGTTTGGTACCTGATTCGGCAACAAACAAAAAACATTTCACAAAATGGCGGTATGCTAAGCTCTGATTATTAATTTCGTCTATTTTCCTGAATATTCTACGAGTAATATAAAATAAAAAAAATTATTTCGGCTCAATTCTGCTACTAACGTTGAAAAACAGTCTACCGAACGTGTATGCCAAATCTTAACTCAATCGGCCAATTGGTTATCAAGATATCGCGATTGCCGATTTGAAAAACACAGTTTCGAGATAAACGCGTTTTAAGTTTGCTGAGTCTCGCCCGTGCTTCCCGAGCGTACTTCTTATAATTTCTATAACCCGGCTAATTTTATGAGTATCATTGAACGCTTTTTACAGGCTCATTCAGAAAAGTCTGTAGAATAATGAGATTAATTTTTAAAAAAACGAGTTTTTCAAATATCCAGACAACAATACTGCCTTAACATTCCGAATATGAAACACTTGTGAAAAACTTTTTTTGTGTATCCCGTCAACGAGAATAAAATTGTCAAATATTCATTTTGAAAGGGAATTTTTATAAAGGGAATTTAATTCCATCAGAAGTTCTTTAGGAGTGCGTTAGGAGTGCTATTCCGCGAAACTCAGAATGGAATCTCGATTTTTTTCAGAATGTTCCATTTTTTGTGACAAATACTACTCGTCAAAAAAATAGGCTATACTTTTTTTCGTAGAGGACTCGAAAAATCATGTAACATCACATTTTTCTCGGTCGCAAAAACTCGGCGCCCCGGATGCCCACCTCATAATCGTCACCCTCTATATACACGTGTATAAAAGTTCTCTATAGTATTTTCAACGTGAAATAAAGGGTCGGAAAAATATTTGCTTCACGCACAAATCGTTTATCGAGCGCTCGAGGATTTCCCCTCAGACTGAAAAACAAGTGTGATAGTGAGGCTAAAAAAGTGCGCTAGAAAAAATCGCTTATATTTTCAGCTGAGAAATTGATACTTTATCACATCGACTTTATCACTCGTTATTCACGGTACACCGAGATTGTGACTCACGGGGTATATATTATGTCGTATCGCATCTGCAGATGTTCCGAACGAACACACACACGCACGCGCGCGCGCGGGCACGCACACACACACACACACACACACGCGCGCGCGTGTGTGTGTGTGTGTATTTGTGCTTATTGTCTTTTTTCGTCTTAAAAAGACGTGCAAAGTAACACAAACGGCGCGCGTACAGTAAACGAATACGATCGAGTATTTTATTTTCCATGATCACGCGTTGAGAATTCACGAGCAGGATCTTTCCGAGTAATCTTTAATCGTATTATTTATGAGCCGACTGTCACTGCAATCACATGAAAAAAACATTTTGTCGCCAATTTTTTAGGTGGCCAGATTAGATCGGGCTGTTTGTGTCTCATTTTTTTAAATTTATTTACAATGAATTTGGGTGTAGAAGTTAACGACCATACCTTCCATAATTCATTGTAAAAAATGGATTCTAAACTCATTTTTAAGTGAATTTTTTAATGAATTATAGTCATTTTTAAATGAATTTTTTATTAACTGTGAACTAATTTTTTAATTCATCGATATAATTCTTTACATGCATGTGAAAATTCTTTTTTTCCTGTGCCCTAATTGATGAAAGAAATATTTATAGTCTTGATTGAAGAGCAATCGCAATTCGTATTATGAAATAAATGACGAGAACATGCGAAGAAAGAAAAAAAAAACGGCGGGTCCTCTTGTAAAGATAATTGACTCAAAATGAATGACGATAAAGGACTAATACGCGAGTTTTTTTTTTTTTTTTTTTTTTTTTTTTTTTTTTTTTTTTTAGGAATGAGACCAAAGCTCATCATCCATGATGGCCCCAAAAATTTACTATCACGACGAGGCCATCGACGATTCTCTAAAAATAAAGTAGGACATTGATTCTTTATCTTATCTCGGAGAAGCATTATAGCGAATGTTTGACCCCCTCGAGTGATTGCACATTTGTGCGTTCGTCGCTCTTGAAAATCGCCACCACTTTTTCCCTTACGAGGAACTTTAGTGCATGGCATTGAAGACCGAATGAAAATAAATATTTCATTCAAGGGACGTGCCCTTTGAGAGTGACACTTGAAAATTTTATAATCAGCCTCGCGTGACGTACTTCGATCTTGCGAATCAAGAATTATATAAAAGGATCTCCCTGTAGGATTGTTTAGTCTCGCAACTCTCGCCAATAATCGATACAAATCCCCGAGAAACAAGCAAAGAAACAAAGATTCCTTATTCTAATACCCTGTAGGACTTTGGTGAATCCCCCCCCCCCCCCCCCCGGACATTGACCATTCGGGTCTCGCAGTCCGAAAACAGGTGAAGCTGATGGATTTATGACGACCCTCGTGGTGCTCTCAACGATCGATGCCTCCATTAAACGACCTTTTTCACTCTCGCGTACTTCACGCGTAGTTACGTGCCTTACTGCACGTATTCACGAAAATCGGCGAGTGGAAAAAACCACTGAACTGCTCATCGGAGAATTACGTTGAACGTTGAAAATTTGCTGTCGAATATATCATGTTTTTATTATTAGATGTTTGACGTAAGTGATCGTTTTTTTTTAAATTCTTGTACTAGCATTCGCCCGCGTGGAATTTGGCCCGTAGAAACTTCATTACGAGTTGCACCCCTTATTAGGGATTGTTTTAAACAATCCTAAATCATGCGTTTTAACATCCCATTTCATGTTTTGGGGGATTGATTTTTGAAAAAACCTTACTTAGTGCACGTTTACGCCCTTTAAGGAATATATCGTCCGAATTTCATTGAGATAAAAGCATGTAATTGGATTTTTCCATACAAACTTCAACACCCCGTTGCACTCCTAATTAGGGGTAGTTTCGAAAAATCCTAAAATATGCTTTGTATTATTTGTTTTGAAGAATATTTATACCAAGTTTGAAGTTGATACACGCAAATGATACAATATTCCAAACAAACTTTTACACCCTGTTACGCCCCCTTAAAAGTTGATTTTTGAAAAATCCTTTTTTAGTGCACTCCTACAACTTCTAAAGAACATATGTTCCAAGTTTCGAGTTGACACTCGCAACGAATATGGTTTTCCATACAAACTTTTACACCCTGTTCTACCCCCTTAAGAGTTTGTTTTCGAAAAACCCTTTATTAGCGCACCTCTACACCTTCTAAGGAAAATATCGTCCAAATTTCATGTTTCTATCTTCGGCGGTTTAGCCTGTGCGTCGTCTATATGTCAGTCACGGAACTCTTTTATATGTAAAGATATATATGGGTTTTTTTTTTTTTTTTTTTTTTTTTTTTTTTTTTTTTTTCAAAAAAAGATTGTCATGAAAAATTACACAATACTATTATGCAATAGTATTGTGTAAAAATGTTTTTAGAAAATATGTTCCTATAAATATGTATATTTGCATTTATAGGAATGTATTCCCCAAAAAATGTTTTACGTAAAACATCTAATGACAAAAATATGATATATTTCACTGCAAAATTATTATTATTGATGTTTCAATGAAAGGACATTTTTTGTTATTAAAAAATTTCTTTATCGAAAACTTAATTAGCCTGACCAACTCTGAGCAGCACTCGACGACACGAAAAATATTAAAACGCTATTCAGTACCAATTTTTAGCCAAGTTATACCTTTGTGGTCCATTGCCCAGTGACGTTACAGCTATTTTTGTTCATACCAAAGTGTCTTCGAGATTCCCACATAGCTTTTCTTCTCTCAAAGTCTTTCTCTCTCTCTCTCTCTCTCTTTCTTTCTTTCTCTACCTATTCTCATTTCCCGCCTTCCTTTTCTCTCTCCCGATAGTTTTACTTGGTAGTTCTCATCCGCGCTCGGGATCCTCTCATCCCAAACGAGACGCGTCAGAAATAAATTATCTGAAAAATCGGGCGATGTATTTCACTAATTCCGCTCTGATTTGTTCCTTCGCTGCCTGACAGGCACAAATATGTTTCAAACTTTCCTCCCCTCTCCGGCAAATTCACCAGCGATTGTCGCTACATCCCTTATTCCCTTTTTCCCCTATGTTGCCGCGCGAGAATTTTTTAAATCTAATTAAAGTAACAAAAACAACGGAAAATTGCATATTGATTTGATCGATAGAGTTTAAACCTGACACAAAGCGATTTACCCCATACCGATATTCCCAATCGATGTCTCTTCTACTGGGAAAAAATTGGGTGAAAAAAGATCGCCTCGCGAAATAAATAATGTTCTCGCGGTAGTCGGGGGAGAGAATATTTGTACAGTTGTGTGCTGAGCACAGCAGGAGAATAGATCTCTTGGCACGCGCCGATACAATTCTTTCGTGTAACAGTACTCTCAAGGAACATGCGTACGACCCCTTAACGTACACTGTGCGTCCACTTTGTTGCGGATTTAAAAGTATCGCGTTGCGCTCGTCGGCCTTGCCAATTCACCAAGATGTCATGTAAGTCGTCATTGGCCCATTGAAACGAATAACTCTCATATATTTTTTTACCCCGTCACTATCGTTAGCAGGCAAATTTTCCATTCAGATATCGCGCAACGTCGTGCGCCCTTTTGGACGGACGAACGAACGGGACAAAAATGGATGAAGATCGGGCATTTGAATGACAAAAAATTGTCACGTTTCCTTATTCACAGCGGCTTTCGAAAATGACCTGGCCAACTCGTTGGATAAGAAAATACCCAAACTTATACAAAGATCGTTCTGTTCTCTTCGATCTGTCAATAATAGAACGCGCGACTCTTGGCTCGGAGTCTCGTGCTGATCAATTTTGTCGAGGTCTTTGACCGTTTTCATCATCCTCGCTCGAAAGAAACGAAATTTTATATTTTCCGTTGTAGTCTTTGACACTCGGGCTCGGAAATTCCATATCGTTTAATGTTTTTTGCTCTCGGGAAGCGAAATAACGAAGAGACGGCCCGTACATTTTTTTACCCCCCACCCGTCTCCCTCACTCTTTTTATTCTAATTAGTGCAATGAAATAAAATATTATTAGCGGAATTGAATGTTTTACGAGGGTCATTTGAAAAGTTTCCGGCCTTATTGACAAAAAGTGGTGGTAGAAAAACAAATTCTCTCGCCGCCCGATAGATGGCCTTGATACATGTAAACTTGTTTGTGATAAATAACTTTGTCTATGACACTCTTGAAAAGTTGTCAGCGATCAAGTTTCTTCGTGTGAAAGGAAAAAAGTTCTCTGCAGAAATAGCGATGACGAGATTTATTTGGGATAGCCATGGAATAATTCTTATCGATTATCTTGCAAAGGTTGAAACAATCAAAGGACAGTGTTAGGCTGCATTGCTGGATGAATTTTTGGCTACAATGAAGACAAAACGGCCGCATTTGGCCAAGAAAAAAGTCCCGTTTCACCAGGATAACGTTTGGCTTCACACGTGCATGCTCGCGATGTCAAAATCCAACGAATTCAAGTTTTAATTGACGCCGCACCCACCCCCTTCGCCAGATCCACCTCCCAGCGATCTTTTCTCTTGACGACTTTGAAGAATAAAAACATCTCGAGGGGGAAAAAAAATACGAGTCAAATGCCGAGGTGGAAGACAGTGTGAACCAGTGATTTTCCAAGTTTCGACGATCGATTTTTTTTCCGACGGCTTTCAAAGGTGGTTGGGAGAAGCGCGTTGTAACAAACGTATCGAGAGTCGAAGGGAGCCTTACGTCCAACATTTTTTATGGCACTATTAATAGAATTGAACAGCTTAAAAATCAGCAACATTACAAAACGATTGAATTTATTATTGATGCAAGTTAAAAAAGTAACTATAAAGACGATAGAAAGGAACATTTTAATTTATTTTATCGTTGATAATTTTAATAGTGATGTTATTATATTATTGAATCGTTATGAATTTAACAACGTTAAAAAACAATTGGCATTATTATTTAAGCGATCGAGTGAGCTTTGTGATCGACGATAATTTGGAGCTTTCCGTACGAGAATAGGTGAAAAAGCACACGTGTGCGAATCGAGTCGATGATGCAGGTAGAATGTGCGGGAGCACGTGCTGCGCAGTTTTGCATCGCGCAGATCGCGTCGATACGCAGACGAAACAAACATCTCTGAATGGCTTCTTATGCAGTGCACTCGCCTACTGTGCATCCGTGCGTGCCTTCGTGCGTTCCTGCCTCGCCTCTATATATACATGTATATGTATATATGTACCGGCTGTTACGAGAGACTAAGCTCAGTACGACTTTAGTCCTCGTGAAGTAAAGCTCGTGTCGAGAAATCCCGGGCCTCGACATTTTAATACTCATCGCGTTCGTCGAAAGAAAAAAAAGATCCCATCGACGGAGAGCCAACAGTTTTTCGATCTTTTGCTCCATTAATAGCTCATTTTATACGAAAATATATTCAGGAGAGAGTGATTATTGTGCGAAAAATATATCTGTGACGCGAGGTCGAGAGATTATTTTTTTTATATAAATAAATGTATACTAAAAAATATAATAATATTTTTTAACGCACAGTGATTATTCTAGAAAAGAAATCTAAGTACTGGGCAAAAAGATATTTAAAATATTTAAAAAATATACATATTAAAAAGTAAAGAAAAAACGACGATATCGTTGGAGAAAAGACGTGCTTGGAACATTGGCGCCAACGCCGCAGTGGAAAAATCCTTTGAGAAATAAAGTCGCCGAAAAGGAAATAAAAGATCCTCCGTCAGTGAACGTAGACACATTCGAGTGTTTTTGCCGAATCGAAACTGGTTTCACAGTGACGAAAATCCGTCGAGAGCCTAAAGACTCACGTTCACGTTTCGAAATCTTTTCGTAACCAGTCGCCAAGATCTCAAACGTTTTTTCTACACTCTCAAGTGGCAAAAGTGACGTACGTGATCGGCTGGTGCATTTTTTTTTTTTTCCCTCATGCTGCAAACTAAAATATCAATCTTTTTTTTTCGAGCTGCAAAAAAATAATATTTTTTTGTAACGGAAATAATTTCGATACTTTGTTTCTCGGGGTGGAATAATTTCAAGTAATTCCGGCTCCTTGGGGTGAGTGACGCGGTTCGTGCTTCGCGTGCGTCGCGTCTAGTATGAGTGCTCCCTCGAAGATCGGACGAAAAGTTCTAGAAAGGTCCGGCGGGCATTGCACTTGGAGCAAAGCGTGCATTAGTCACGCGCCAAGGATACGATAGGCCCTCAAGAACGAGAAAAACAAAAGTGAAATATCCCACAGCCAAAGAAAAAAGATATACTGAAAATACGAATATCCCGAAAGAAGAAAAAAAAAAAGAAAAAAAAAGGACAAATTGTGCATACTCGGTAGAATAAATATATACATCGAATAATTTGTATAGCTTGCCAGTTAAGCTGGGGATTCGTTAACATCCACGCGACGCAAAATCCTCGTCAAGATGCCGAAGACAAAGCTCACCAATCCCATCACAAAAATCACAAAATTTCTCAAGCAAAGATCCAAGGTAAAGACGAAGTTCGTACTCCATCTCCTTACTCGAGAAAAATCGTTTTTCAAGCAAATTCGGGAGGTCGACGTTACAAACTCTAAAATTAGCGATGATATGCAATGAGAAAGTCGAATGAAAAAAAATGTATAGAGTCACCGAAATGCGATGTGTTCGAGGGACGTTTTTATTTTTCAAACAATTATATTTTTAATTAACTTTTACGAATATTTATTTAAAAAATCCTGCGAATATATTTATTCGTTAGGAATGACAAAATTTTTGTTGTTTCAACTCCGACTTTTTGACGTAAACTCCAAAAGCAACTATTACGCGGGTAAATTAGGATAAAATTCTGGAAAGCGGAAAGCGAATTTCAATCTGAAATTTGGCATACACCTTCCTTCTAATATTTTAAGAGATCCCCTAAAAAGATGCTTGGCGACGCGCCCATAGTTTTTGAGATATCGATATGTAAAAGTTATTTCGTTAGCGCGCGTCCTACTACATCTATAGCTGAAGGGCTCCAGCTCTGACTGTACCTATACATGTTAGCGCGCTCTCCGTTTTGTGCGAATGGTGTGCGGTGCGTGGAAGATTAGCGTGGGCGCTGGTCAGCTCGGATGTGCGTGTGGAATGGTGTAGCGTGACAGCGCTTCGCCACGTATCGTCTGCGACGTAAGCTCAATGACAAAACTTCCCTTTTTTTAAAACATTTCAAACGACCGTTATGCAACTCTGATTGATAGAGAATCATAGTTTTTTAATGCCTTGCACAATATCTAGAATCAGGAATAAAACCGCCATCTCTCAGCCGTTGCAAACTTCTTTGCCGATCGGCTATAATCGTTGCAAGCTTATGAAAATAATAACCTTCATCTATTTTCGATTCTTCGTTTTGCTGACAAGCGACAGATGAAAAAAAATGCCACAACTTAAGTTTAATTAAAAAGCGCAAGCACCAAAATACTCGTAAAAGTGAAAAATCGTTATACGAGATTGAAAATCATAAGCGCGCGCCCGGCCGCGGTAGCGATGGAGGGAGGCTTTCTACGGCCCACACTTGACGAAGATCGAAACACAAAGCGGAGAGCGCGATAACATATATAGGTATAGCCAGAGCTGAGCCCGTCACCTATAGATGTTATAGGAGCGCGATGAATAAAATATAACTTTCGATATCTTGAAAACTATGCGCGCGTCGCCAAAGATCCTTTGGGGGAGGTCTCTTAAAATATTAAAAGGAAGGTGTATGGCAAATTTTAAATAGAAATTCGGTTTCCGCTTATCGGAACTACACCCGAAAATTGAGGGAAAAAAAGCAATATCTGCGCCAAGATTTCGACGAGCACGTAACAACAGAAGAAATCTTGAAAACCCGTTATCCATTCCGTTTGCGTACGTTTCGCCACCACGTGCGTCAATTTCGTTTACTTATCAAACATTGAAGGAAAAGAAGAAAAAAAATAATTCCCGGCACACCTGCGCGCGGCATCACAGGGAAGAAAATAATGCTCGTTTTTTTGTTCTCTCCAGAATCATAGCGAGTAAGAGTGCCGGAAAAATATTTTTCGCGTTAGCCTCGACTAATTATCAACGTTGTATTCCAAGAAAATTTGACGCTGATCGATAATATTCATAAGATCTGATAAAAATAAAATAATACGGTCGACCGAAAGAAAAACATCTGGCACGTGCTCCTCCTCCGCGTCGACGCTCATCGAGTCAGCGACATATCGATAATTCACCGATATCGCGATAACGTAATCAAGTCTTTTTTAAATTATTTTTCCTTCAATTAAATTACTTTTTCATTTATTTTCGTGTCTCTTATCACTCTGTTTTTCGCGAGTCAACATTGCGTACCAGAGACGTATTACGCTTACGCGGATGTAAAAATAAACTCGCTCATCAACGAAAATTTTATCAGTTTGGCGAGTCGCAATCGATCGAACAACGAATTCAACACGATAGGAGAAACGTTTGAGTGAAACAACGATACGAACGTTGTCAAAGTTTTTTCGCGAGTTTAAAATGGACCGTATCTCTTACCTCACTCGTGCTCGTCGTTGCAAAATTTGCGGAAATTTGTCGACTCGCAGATTACATCGTTCAAGTGCAATGGAAATTTCATACTTTTTCTTCTTTCAGTTGTCACGCATTATTTTTTTGCCATCTTTTTTTCTACAGACTGACAATTATTTATCATTACATTTAAATTTATATCAATTATATTCATATTAATTTATATTTATTCATTTTATTTTTATTTTCTATAGTTATATATTGTGACATATGACTATACATTTTTAATCCTTATTTGTTATTATTATTATTATTTAGCTTGCAACTTTCTACAATGAGGATCCTAAAATGCCTCCGTTCATCCTTGTAGTCCAAAGGTGCCAAAAACTGTCGGCACTTGAATATAAATGCAGTTCTATTGCATTTCAACGATGCAAACGTCATAGAAATTCTCGCCTACAGCGACTACTTTATACGATTCCTATTTGCTCTCATTATTATTGTACGGCGATCGAGTCACACGCACCGGATGTGCAAACCGACTAGCATCGATACATTTTTCTTTTTTTTTTATTATTTTTTTTTTACCTCCGCGACCCCGCTCTTTAAAATTCCACGTCCGGTAGCTCGATTAAACGCGAAGGAGAGACAATCCCGGTCTAACCTCGGTTTATCTCTCGCGGCCTCTCTCGCTCACCCGGATAGCGAAACGTCCAAATACGTCGAAACTCCAAAAAATATCTGTCGATCTTTTAAGAATGTACAGTGTTCGTATAGTCGCTTTAAAAAAAACGGAGAAAAAAAAAAACGTTCGGACAGCAAAAAAAGAACTTTCGAAGGCTTTTTCCTGAACGTGCGCTACATTATTTATTCATTCCTCGTTCGTGTGTGTTTTGTGTGCAGTGGGAAAAAAATCAACAAGCCATAATTTTACATTGGTACGGCACGATAACTGCGTAAGTTGTCCAACAAATGAATATTCAATTAATTTTTATCCGCAATAAGCACGTTTCCTAGTGTAATTGTTGCAATGTTTGTAATATTTACGTATTGAAAATTTTTGCGTGTTATCATCTTTATAACAATGATCACTTATAGTATAAAAGTGCCAACGTTCGACTCCGGTATCTTACAATTTCATTATTGTCTACGGAACTATATAGCTGCAATATAATTCTGTAGACAACATTGTATAGTCTTCGGGCAAGCACATTCAAGTTTTAGGCACTCGATACTCTCCAACAGCCCACATATAGTTGACCATTCGTTGAGCCGATGTGTCACATCGATCGAGCGGCCATGAGTGCGAGAAAGATAGCTGATTTGCAGATTCCTGGTGTCCTCCGAGACGGTTGATATTTCGGAAAAAATAAAATGAAACAAACATCTTGCGCTCTGTTCAACATCGTCTTTCTCTTCGTTTGCCCAAAATTCAATCTAATCGATTCAATCAATTCAATGAAATGATTCAATTTAGAGTTTATCATATCAATTTGACAAAATCATATATTACGTACTACCTAGCGATTCCGACTTTCACTTTATGGCTCGTTAAAAGCAAAAATAAATCATATTTATGGCGTAGGAAAGATAGCAGATGTTTTGTTTTTTCCGGCCTCCTCGAACATTGTGGCGCCACAGCTTCGAAATATCATTCCGGTTTTCATCCGCTATGGACTTTGGGTCACGAGCTCCGTGGCTTCCTGATCTCCTTGAGAGGTCTCGCTCTCTCTCTCTCTCTCTCTCTCTCTCTC
>OZ010716.1:31495161-31557661 GCA_963932345.1 Ophion ventricosus
CTCTCTCTCTCCTCTCTCTCTCTCTCTCTCTCTCTCTCTCTCTCTCTTCCTCTCTCTCTCTCTCTCTCTCTCTCTCTCCTCTCTCTCTCTCTCCTCCTCTCTCTCTCTCTCTCATCTCTCTCTCTCTCTCTCTCTCTCATCCCCTCTCTCTCTCTCTCTCTCTCTTCTCTCTCTCTCCTCTCTCTCTCTCTCTCTCTCTCTCTCTCTCTCTCTCTCTCTCTCTCTCTCTTTCTCTCTCTTTCTCTCTCCATCTATCTCTTTTCTTCAGGGGGCAATGCGAAAAAATACCATTTGTCCTACTTCCATCGCGCTTCGTGCGTACTAATCGAGCTTTTTGTTCTCACAAAAAGAAAATATTGACGAAACATACCCAAACGAACCCAAAGAAAAACCAAAGCATCCCGTCGAGCGAAAAATTGCTGCGAATTTTTTCAACAATGCGAATAAAAGAATTCGATAAAATCGAAATCAGTATTGGCAATGTCGAATCGATTAAGATACCATTCTTATAATTCGATGATAGCAATTCAAGGAAAGATTGCATTTTTAAACAAGCATTGCGTAAGACAAGGTAAATAAAAAAGAAAATAAATGAAAATAGAATTATTTTATCGGTATAATCGAGATTAAAAATTCGCCCAAGTCATCTCATCCTTATCGTTGCGCTTCGGGAGTAGCGAGAAGAACACAACTTGTAAGAAAATGTCAATATTGACACAAATCTTGATCGGAAAGTAGAAAAAGAGCCCAATGACCGATAATCGGGTAATCTTTAGTCCCGCAAGGACGACGCGCAATTTTTGCGGAGTCATGTGCATAACGCACTTGGAAATTTCGTTCGGTTGGCAGAGCTTGTATATGCGTACTAGCTTCCGGCCGCGGCTTCGCCCGTGTGGAATTTCGCCTATAGAATCCGAAAATATGCATTTTATTATTTGTTTTGAAAAATATTTACACCTTGAGTTTCAACTTGATACACGCAACAACAACAAATTTTCCATACAAACTTTTACATCCCATTTCATTCTCTCGGGGCTTTACTTTCGAAATATTCTTTCTTAGTGCACCTTTACGCCCGTTAAGGAACATGTCTTCCAGATTTCATTGGGATAGAAGCAGGCAATTCGTTTTTCCCATTCAGACTTGAAAACCCTTTTGCATCCCTAATTAGGGATTGTTTTTTCAAATCATAAAATATGCGTTTTATTATTTGTTTTGAAAAATATATAAACCAAGTTTCAAGTTCGTAAAACGCAAGGAATACAATTTTCCATACAAACTTTTACACCCCACTTCACCCCCGTAAGAGTTAATTTTCGAAAAATCTGTTCTTAGTGTACCTCTGACACCTTGCGAGGATCATATCTTCCAAATTGCGTGCTTCTATCCTTAGCGATTAACGATGTGCGTTGTCTATCTATCTATGTGAGTCAGTCACAGAACGTTTTTTTTATCTTTTACCATACAAACTTTGCTACCTCCTTTTCCTTTTAAGGATTGAATTTCCAAGAACGCAGAAATTTCATTGTGTCTAAGAAGAGTTGGTGAAAGTTAAATATATAGCGGAAAAAGACGCTTAACGTATTTTTAATACATTGTAATTTGTTCAAAATATAAATAAAATATTATCAAAGAAAAGAAAATTAAATATGAATAAAATCAAATTAAATGAAAAAATTAATTAAATAATTTCAACCAAAAAATATGTTAGATATCTTTTTTTCAAATTAGTTTTCTTCCAAATTTTAAATTAATTTAAAAAATACACACACACACAAACACTCACATATATATATATATATATATATATATATATATATATATCTACTTCTCTTCTCCAACTCTCGTCATTTCATTGGCTTAGCCCAAACAAACCCTGACTGGCCCAAACAAAAGAATATAGTCGGAGAAATAGCGCCGCGTTCGTTGTCGTCGTAATCGAGACTTTCGAAAAATGGAGACGAGGTCGAGGAAGTTTCTTGATCCTTTAGCCGAGAGTTACGAACACGCGCACCAGGAGGAAAAATGTATGCACGTAGAGATAGGAGGCGCGCAAAGGTATCTCGTGTACGGCGAGAACCTCGAGTAAGAGGCGAAAAGGAAAGGACTCGGCGCCGCGCGAGAGCCGCCTCGTGGGTGCGTGCGAGCGAGTAAAAAGAGAGGGAGTAGGGAGAATCGCTTCGTACACGTTATTGAAAAATACGAGCACGGGAAGGAGGGCCGCGTACAAGGAGATTCCGCATTGCATAGCTGTGCAAAACTTGGACAAACGAGATCCGCCTTGCCCTGACACTCGTTTCGTCCCTCGGGAGGGAATAATATCGCCAGGACAGGCCGGCTATTCCTTTCATTCAGTCGCAATTCACTCCTCGGAGCGAGCGCAGTCTTTTTTTTCCCTGTCGACGAAAATAATTTGCCGGATCCAAAGAGTGCCACGAAAAAAAAAACAACAACAAATAAATCCCAAATAGATTTTCATTCGTCAATGTTAGCGATCCGATAATGCGTTTAATAATAAATCTGTTTATCGAGAGGATGAATTCAATAAATATTTGATCCAAGTATAATGGTCGTTTCAATAGCGCTCTAACTGAGTCATCCGATCGATCTTCTCCGTCTGAATAATTCAATCTTGACATTTGATTCAACTCGATCGAACGATCGCGAAAGGTTTTTCGAAAAAATATTAAAATTCCGTATTGGTTCTTCAAGATGACCGCGGCCCATGCGTTCTCTATTTTGAATTACGTTTTTCAACACTCATCACGGATGTTATCGGTAAGAAAATTGTGGGAGAAGAGAAATTCATTTATTCCGAACTCTTGGGCGTCGTGGCAATTTTGTCGCTTGAAATAATCGATACTTTCGATTATCGTCAACATCATCGACACCATTCTCATCGTGGATCCGATGAATCGCCGTGACGGAAGAGCTCGCGAAATAAGATCGATCGATACCACGTTGCGTTTTTTCTTCTTTTTTCAAACGCATAGTTTTCTAAAGACGAGCCAACGATTTGTAAACATTGCCGCGATTAATCGAGACCTTTCGTTGCAAAAGTACAATCTCAAAACGTACACGTTGCCTCGCACAGACCAGGCGCAATTAATTCCGCGCGATGCAAACCCGGCGCCCTCGAGGGGTAAAAAAAAATACACGCGCACCTCCGCGCACTTTCATCCGGTACGCCGTCATCGCGGACAGAGTGGCAGTCACGTATTCGACGATCGTTAATTCTACATTCGTTAATTCTTATTTTATTTATTTATCTATTTAGATTTTTTTTGTCGCCAAACTATTCTCGTATTTTTTTCTCATATGAACAAAATGACGTAAACTAAGTGTACGTTTCCCGTAATGTGTAACTTGCATGATGCTCGGAATAATTGCGAGATGCCGGTAAATGCGGAGCTTGTTAATTCGTACCTCTGACCTTTCCCCGAGGCGCATCTCATCGCGCTGAACCTTCGAAGCGACACGAGACGACCAACGATCGTCATAAATGATTTGCTATTTCTTTCCTTTTTTTTTTTGTTTGTTTTCTTCTCGTGCCAAATTGCAGTCGATCGAGCTGGCATTGGCATCGTCGTTGTATGTTCAAAGACTCGAGCTATTTAATTTCCATTCCACATTGTTTAATGTACATTATTTATGCCCGCAGAAATGTTCGAAAATAGATTGAGTTGTGAGCTGGAAACGGACGAACTTAAAAAAAAAACGACTCGCACATCATTGGGTTACGTATGCGACATTTTTTTATCGTACTTTCTTTTTAAATCCCTCAAACGTGGTTTAAAATAAATATATTATTATTAAATATAAATGGAGATTGAACGGATGAATTAAATATACATAAAAATTAAATATAAATGACTCGTCACTGAAAAAGTGGCGGAAAATAAGCCAAATTGTAGGTTCGAATGGGTAAAACGCAATATTGTAAAACAACAAAAGTACTTTTTATGGCTCTTAGTTTTCGATCGCAAAAACTTTTTCTTTTAATCCGGAACAACGCTCGTTTACGGAAGAAAAAAAAACTTGTGCAAAGAGTGTTGGGAAGTGTATGCAACTTTTCAGTGTGCTATAACGCGGTCGGTGTATATCCTCGGAGTCTTATCGACGGCTGGCTATAACCCTCGCCCAAGAGTACTTTTAGCCATTGAACTGAGGCCGCTGAATATTCCGTCGTTGAGAATGCCATCGCGCTCCCCCCGTGCGGCACCTGTAATCGCACTAAACAATAACAAAGCCGAGTTTGAAACGAGAAAATTCCACTTACGATAACGTCTCAATGTTTATTCCTTACTCACGAGAATCTTTTTCGCTCGATCGACGAAATAATATTCTCGAAATTGCGACTTTTATAATAACAATGCTAGATAAAAATTAAATGAAAAACTAGTAATTGAGTAATATCAATTGAAAGGCGAAACATTAATTCGAAAATTGAAGTATTATTCAAAAGAACGAGATTAATTTAGAAATTGGAGTATTGCTAATTAAAAACAAACAAAAAATTAATTTAAACATTGGAGTATTATTGAAGAGAACAAAATTAATTTTGAAAAATGGAGCAAATTTCACTGACGAAAAGGAATAAAATAATAATTTCAAAATGCATAAAAATTCAAAAGATAAAATTGGTTTCGTTTCGGCTCGTTTTGGTAGAAATTTCAATAAAGGTAATTTGAAGAAAAAAAATTTAATGTATTTTTCAAATATATATTTTTAATGAAAAATGGTTAATTCATTTTCATGAATCGATTAAGCACGTAGTGATCGAAAAGCCCGGAGGATACGGCCTGATACGATTAAAGTGGAAGACAATTAACACGAAGGCCAGTTCGGTTCTCGTTTCAAAATAAACACGCGCTTCTTGCAGAAGCAAGAAAGAGTTGCACATGCATTTGGGCAAAAAAAAAAAAATTTCATTTTCTGAAAAAATCAGCCTCTCGCGCGACCCCTTCGTCTCCTTCGCCGTCACCAATATTCCAACGATAAATAAGATTTCCCACGTATTCACGAGCATATTCGACGAACGAAGGTCCCTCGTCGTTTCTGTTCCTGTTATTTATGACTTTTCACCGTGCGCCACGTAATCCGTTATGCAAATTGAAGAGTCGAACGAACAAGCACCCATTAAAAAGGAAAACGAAAAAAAAAGGATGCCCAACCGCGCGCGCAGTGTCATCGATTAATTTATCGCTATTCCTCCGAGCCTGTCAAACTTGGACAATAGAAGTTCATTGCTTGGTCGCCTTTAGCCGGGAAATATTTTTATCAATTAAATTGCACCAATTACCTCTCTCACCGAACTTATCGATACGCACTGAGCACAATTTAAAATTGCCGCGACCCGGGCCTTGAACTTCTCCTTTTGTCCTCACCGCTCGGTTATTTTTTTCGTCATTTCTCACCCGTTGAATTATTTTTCCATCCAACTTTTTCATCACTCGATCGGTCTGTGAATGTTTATTTGCATCGAATTTTACTCCAACGCAACATCGAAGGACCGACACGAGTCGAAGAAAATTCTCGCCGAACGTATTTCTTCCAATATTTATTTTCCCATGCTTTCGTACGTACGGCAATGTCAAAGTGTCGTTTCTTTTTTCGCATACAACCAACAAATGTGTTTCGTTGAAAAGTTAACGAGAAAAAAAGAAAGAAAGAAAAATTAACGATTAACTTTGACTATCCGAGATTCGTGTAGTCTCGCGGCAATAAACGTCGATCGGGTGTTTTACGGATTAGAGCGAAAGGGGCAGGAAAAGAAGTGCAATTATAATAAGTATGTTCTAACTATGTAGCCCGTGTATAGTACATAGTATGTGGTGATAAGAGTGACGTATAGTTCGCATTTGTATGAATCTTTTTCGCGATATTACCGCGGGCGTAGCTATGAAACACGAGGCATTGAGTACAGGGCCAGCAAGGCGCGCGCACAGCACACGGTGTCGTTCTTATGACCTCGCTTTATGCGATTGCTCGCCGATCTCATTATTCCGATCGATATTATTCGATTGGAAATAAAAACGTTCGAGCGGCCATAGACTTTTTCCGGAAGCGGAAAAATAACCCTGTGTCGGGAATCATCGGTATAGCTGTTGAAACCCTTTTTTTTTTTTTCTTTTCTTTTATTTATTTATTTTTTTACTCCACTTAAATGTGTTTTGATCCGTAAGGTGTGTTGGACTTTCCATTGTTGGAACGCAACGATTAATACTTTTTTTTACAAAATCGAAAAAACCGAGATAGATTCCCTTTCGTGATTCAGGGAGATAATTTTATTGCCGGCCCGGTGCGTCGCGTCGCGCGTGAAAGACGACACGTACGGGCCACGCGCTCTGGTAATCGAACCGGGCTCTCTCGACCTCTTCTCGCTCCGGTTATTCATTAGCTCGTCTTACGAACGAAGATGCAACGCGACCCAAGTCGAATCGTCCAATGTCGACAGATTAAAGATACATTTTTCGAAAGAGCAGATTTTTTTCACATCTATATGTTGCGGCGATAAAAAACAAAACAAAACACAAAACAATGACACGAGACAGGCGATTGTCGTGAGTGGTATTTTTTGTTTGTTTTTCTTTCGTTTTTCACACACGACAAAGCAACGTTGAATGAATGGTGAAGAATCATGTGCTCGTGTTGTGATATTAGATATTAGAAATATTAGAGTTTTTGTTGTTGTATGTCTAGCAGCATCCACTCGGGTTGGTTCGTACAATGTTTTCATCCTAAACACACCCGCACAATGAACATGTGTATGGCTCATCGATATGTCGCACCGCAGCAATTCTTACCGACGTCATTTTTCTACACCTAGCTAGCCATTCAGCACCAATGTAGTCGTAGGTCAGGACCGAGACGAGAAAGGCTCAAGGTGATCTCGCCTAATGCGAGACATTTCAATAACAAAATCAAATGGCTCAATTAATTCATTTACGTTTTTCTCTTCGTTTATTTGATAAAAGCTCTTACTCGTTTCGTGCCTGTTGAAAGAAAAGAAGAATTCTACGTTAATGCACAGACAGCAGCGGAAAAAGCATCAATTATCAACATCGACGGAGGTTAATATTTACATTAATCCTCTTTCGTCATTCGAATCATTATTTTCATACGAATAATTTTACTTATTAACAATCACGACGAGTAAATAATTCAAGTTTGTACTTTTTAATAAATACGATAAATTTAGTTCACTGACTTATTTTTGACAACGAAAATGAGATACTTTTTGTTTTAATTGAAACATTTCTTTTGAGGCTGCCAATCGAAAATTTCGGAAACTTTGGGGAAAACTTTGGATAATTATGATTCCCCAAAGGTTTTCGTGAATTTATTCATTTTATCATCATATAGAGACTACGTAACGGAAAATTGACCCTTTTTTCACGCTGTCTCTGCGATCCACTGTACTTGTCCAAGACCACGTAGGAGTGTTTGCATCGTTGATATTGCACAAAAAAAAAAGAATTTTTTTCTCAGCCAATTTTTTGGCTTTCCCGAATTGGGGCTACGAATGTGCCGTTTTTTTTTTTTTTTTTTTTTTTTCCGGATCCTGCCGAGAGATCTTCGATCCAAATACGCAACGCAAGATTTTTGCTTTGCCAATAGTAATTATCGCGTGCAATTCAAGTAAGAAGAAAGATAAATGAAAGATAAAAAAGGAATTTTCTTTGTGTTCCAACGATGCAAACTTGGACAGGCTCTGTCCAAGTAGATAGAAATCGTATGAGAAAAAAGCCTCTCGTCGAGATCTGGTCTTGTCTCATACTCGTTGGTGGGTATTCTCGCGACTACAACGGGACACCGAGTATAATCGAATCTCTTTTGTTCTCGAATGATCCTCAGGTATTGTCTATGAGCGAGGAGCTCAGGCGAGCCCTGTACGCGAACAGTGCGATATCGCTGGACGTCGACATAATACCTCCGGATCTCGTCGGCACAACGGAAATACTCAGCGACGATCACCGGGAACATCTGTGCCGTCATTTACCGGCGCGAGCCGAAGGCTACCTGTGGACTCTCGTATTCAGCACGAGCCAGCACGGTTTCAGTCTCAACAGCATGTACAGAAAAATGGCCAAAGTCGAGAGTCCCATTCTTCTCGTAATTGAAGACACGGCCGGAAATGTGAGTACCGCCTTCGTTGGAGCTACTACGGATATCCATTTGTTTGACCATTCTACACCGAGGCCTCGATTTTCTACCACCTCCATTTTTTCCCTTCCCCTTCATTTTTCCCCTCGCTTTGTCTATTTCGCCGAAGGATCAAATAGACTCGGTGTCGGTCTCTCCAGTCCCTGCTGATATACGCGCGTCTCACACGCCGGCGCAACCCTACACATCGACTATCGCACCACCCCCCAGCATTTCGAGCCAAAAACATAACTTCAAACGTAAAAATTACGAAAAACTTACCGAGGAACTTGAGACGGCCGACATCATTCCGAAGCCCTCGTTCATCTGAAAAATAAATAAAACGAATTTTCTTGATCAATAAGAATGCCATTGTGGCCAGGTACCAAAGAGAAAGAAAACAAACTTAAGATACTAGTCTCGCCAAAGTGTTTTTCTATAGATTTTATTCTTTATTTTCAGCACTCATTGAGGACACTATTAAATGATTACCTGCAAAATTTCAAAAGGATTCACCCTTCCGTTTTCGAGATATTGGCAATAAAGTATTTCATGGTTTTACACGTGTTCTTATGGGGAGCGGTGGAACATTTCGACATTTCACGCAATAATTTTGAAACCTTTCTACAGGTTTTTTTTTTATTCTCAATTACACAGGAACATATGAGACGAAGTGGGTAAGAAAAAAAATAACGATTTTTGACCGTCCAGTTTCAGAGATATAACGATTTAAATGAAGCAATGTCTAGCGAGCGGAGCAGACTAGAACTAGATTACAATAGTGCGTGAATCCGTTCGTATACGCAGAGTATCTACGTATTAGTAGCCGAAATGAATAGTCTGATACAAATGTGGGGCTTAGGTAAACATTATATTACGGGGTTTTCATCATTTCTTTATAAATATTTACATCCCGATAAGATGTACAACCTATATTATGAGGGTGTTTCGCAATATTTCGAAGCTCTCATCAATTGAGTGGAGAATAAACTTTTCAACTTGACTGTGGCGAGACTACTACCTTAAATGGCAACTGTTTGAAACAAAAGTGTTATTACTTGGCCCTATGTTTTTCCAAAGCTTTTTTTTTCTTTCATAGTCATAATACTAATTTCGCAATGCCCAAGGTGTCGGGACGATAGAGGGATATATACCGAAGATCCATGCGAAATTTCACGTCGATCGGTTGAATGGAACTCGAGATTTTATGCCAACCAAGTTGAAAAAGTACTTTCGAGATAAACGCGTTTAAAGTTTTTAGTAGACTTTCAGACAAGCGCAACTATCCAACTGGTATAATGCTGTTATACTTACATTATATTAATTGTCCATTCCTGCTTCGTAAAGTGTACTTTCCGCGACTTCAAAAGGATGATTTTCCGAAGCTCGTTCTTTCCTGCGAGCAGTTTTAGCTTCCCTAAAGTCTTCTGATTGTCCGATTCGCGCGCCGGTGCGGCCTCTCAATCCGACCGTATTCATAGCTTTGTAAATATTAGGAATTTTTCCATTTCCTTTCGAGGACATATTCTTAAGCGTCTATACTTAAATAAAAAATGCAAGGAAATCCATCTTTTCAAATTTTTATACTAGAATACTGCCTCTATGAAACTTGTATTTTATTCAATTACCGTTTGAAAATGTATGCAATGTCCAGGTGTTCGGTGCTCTGACCTCGTGCTCGCTTCACGTGAGCGATCACTTTTACGGCACAGGCGAGTCCCTCCTCTTCAGGTTTACACCAAGGTTCCAGGCTTTCAATTGGACCGGTGACAATCTCTACTTCATCAAGGGAAACAACGAGAGTTTGGCTATCGGGGCTGGAGAGTACGTATCGCAGCTTTTTAATACAATATTCCAATGAGCGCGGTAAAGGAATACAAGTATTCCGCACTCATCCCCAAAAAGGGCCGAATCAAATGAGTCGAAATCTTCGAAGTCGACGGCTCATTAGCCAAACAAGCCCAAAAACAAAGTGTGTTTAAATCTACTTGCTACAGCAAACTGTCAATGGCGTAGCCAGCAATTTTATCTTGGGGGGGGGGGGGGGGGGGGGGGGAGTGGCCGATTTAACGAGAACTGGTTTTGTTTACAATCAACTTTTTTTTCTTAACAAAATCGACATTATAGTCGATAATCACGTAACACACATAGAATATGAAACTAGCTTTAATTACACGTTCGTGTTAACGTTAATATCAAACTCTTGCAATACCTCAAAAAATAATCAACCAATTTTTCATCATTCTTTAATCCACTTACTAGTGTGGGAAAACTTACTGTCAGTAAGTTGGCGCCCTGCTCGAGAACAATATAACCCCCCCCCCCCCCCCCCCCCCCCCCCTGATACCCCCTAAAGATAAGCTGTCGCGAAACTTCTTAAATAAAATCAATCGATTAATTAACTTCGGTTATTTTGAATCACCCCCCCCGTGGTCGGGGGGGGGGGGGGGGGGGGGGCACGCCAGCGGAGACTATGAAAGAGGTTTTAAAAGGGATAAAAAAAAAGCCAAAAAACAAACAACCTCAAACAAACTGTGATAAGAAAAAAAAAAAAAAAAACTAATCGTATCGTTTATTGGTTTCACAGCGGTAAATTCGGTCTGTGGCTAGACGGCGATCTTTACCAGGGCAGAACTCAGTCGTGCAGTACGTATGGTAACGAGCCACTGGCGCCGCACGAGGACTTTGTCGTGAAGACACTGGAGTGTTGGGCCTTCATATAGGACACGGCCCTGTTCGGGCAGCCAATGTCATCTACGACGCCACCGCCGACACCGCAGCCAAATCTTACTTGAACTTGGGATTCGCGCGGTTGTCCATCAAAAAACAACAGCAGGGAAATGATTATAATCACTACAAATGAAAGGGAAAAAAGAATTTTCGACCTTTCACGTCCCCTAGAGCCCCGCGTATCAGGAGAGATCGGAGGAAGACTAACGCTAGTGACGTTCATAGATGGAAATTCCACGTTTGCTTTGCGCCGCCCGTCGCAAGAGATTCTTCGAGTCGAGTATACGAGCGTGTACAAAAGGAGAAAACAAAAAACCCTATGACATTAATAGGTCAAGTAGATTTCGTTACGCCGTAATAGAGATTCGAACGTGGCAGCGAAGGTCGGAAGAAAAGATGAAGAACGCAGGCAGAATGAATTGGCAGTGAATCCAGGACCCTGGGGATGCTGGGGGAGGGGAAAAAATGCAACGCGATTTTAGCTAGACGCGTTTTCGCGCTTGTAATTTGCCATTTACCTGCGCCTAGGGCAATTTCATCGTGTACTCAACCGGCTTGCGATAGACTGTTTTTTGTTGTTGTTGTTGTTTTTTCGTCGATCCAACACAAACCCCCATACCCTTGCTTCCCTACCACACACTTCATACCTTTTTAATTTTAATATCGTATTTATTTGATTATATATATATATATATATGTATGTATGTATGTATGTATGTATGTATGTATGTATGTATGTATGTATGTATGTATGTATATCGTTGCGTCAAAAGTGTACGGACTCGCAGCTTTCGTCGTTAATGTAGTCGACGCGATAACGGCCATGATAATTATGATGATGATGATGAATATATCTTCGATAAGATCGCGATGCTTTTCGTTTGATTTTTCTAACTCGTTCGCTAAACTTGCGCGCGTTCGTAAATTAGGACCTGTGAAGGGGCCATGAGCAACAGAATTATTGCCGAACGATTGGAAGCCTTTAGCTCTTATTTTTCATTTCCTTTTGTTTTCTTTGCAATGTCGATAACGTGAATGTGTATGGAATACATGATAATTATTGAACCGCGCATATATAATATATATATGTCGAGTATGAGGTACGAGAGATGATGAACCGGAAGATACGGATATCTATAAAGGCATTGAAGAAGCCGAACACTCGGTAGTTGATGATGAAAAAAAATTAAAATGATAAATAAACCAAAACAAAAAACATCACGACCGCACACGCGACGATGAATAATTAAGGGGACAAATTCAGACAACAAACATAACACAATGCCGCAATAAAAATGCTGAAGAAAAAAAACGATAACAAAAAAACAGCTAATCGTTTCTTGATGTGTAGATAATTGTAGATAGTAAATGTATTATACACACACACACACACACACACACACACATATATTGTACGGTCGTGTTGCGGAAAAAAAAACGAAAACCAATATAATTATTAATTTTAACGCTACATTGAGATAAACTTTGCTGAAAAACAACAAGAGACATACTCACGTATAGTAGCATCGTATTAATATATATATAACGCGTATATATGATATATATATATATATGTATACACAGACTGACGTATGTATAGTATGTATGTGTGTGTATATATATATATATATGTATGTGTGCGTGTGTGTGTGTGTGTTGTGTGTATTTGTGTGTACAAATATACGGAGGGGAAAACACTCGAGCGTGTAAGCGCCCCGAAATATCTAAACCCCAACCAGTATTTAGGATCTGAAAAAGCTAAAAAAAAATAGCATGTAGAAATGGTACGAGCCGTACTCTATAATCAAGATAAAAAGAGTGAAAAAAGTTGAACAATAAATGGACACTATACCGAAACAATACTATACCGAAATACGGAGAAAATAACATTCGAAACAATCGTCAATAGATTGCCCAATGAGCACACGATATTATTGTATATGATACAGTTTGAACACGTTTTCAGTTTGAGCGTGTTTTACCTAGTAAAAATTAATTTTTGCCGAAGGCTTTCCTTACAACTAGTTTTCCAAGGAAAAAACTAGAGTTTAATGATAAAATTAGTTTGAATGTTCCTTCTATCTTGTCTGAAACCCAAACAAACCCAAACCGCTTAAACTTACCTACTTCGTTGGAACTAGTTTTTCTTAGTTAAAACTAGTTACAACTAATATGCACGCCCAAACAAACCCAAACAGCTTTAACTTGTGCATATTTCGTGAAAAGTAGTTTTTTCTAGTCAAAGCTAGTTTCAACTAACATTCAAGCCCACACAAACCCCAACAAGCCTGAACAATTTGTACTAATTAATTTCGTTAGAAGCAATTTTCTCTACTAAAATTTCGTTTTAATTAACATTAACATTTATTGATGTGTAAGTTGTAGTTTTGACTAGGAAAGATTAGTTGTAACGGAGGCGTGTTACGTAAAAAGTAGTTTTGACTAGGTAAAAGGTGTTTGAAGTTAAAAGAGGTTTTAACTGTAAGATATAAACGTAGAGGGTGATTCGAAACTGTTTGGATTTGTTTGGTAAGCATAGAGGGATGTACGATTGTGAGGAAAAGGCTTTTTTAAAGAAAAAACAATGCGCGCGCGACAAACTGGCCGAGATATTCGCGTTCAAAGTCCAATTAGTGAAGTGAATTTGCACGGTATTTGCTCGCGCGCGGAACGTGCGTGTCTCTCATCGAGGCTCGAGCCCACTTTCGGACGAGTAAATTTTGTTTTCTCAATTTTTTTTCCCGCTGAAAAATAATGAACTCTTGGAAATCGACGGTACGATTCGGTAGTGTTCGTTTATTATTCGATACGCGAAGAAAAATAAAATCGCGCGAGGCCAGCTACTGTGCGGCGGTTGTTCGCTAAGCGGCGAACTTTGAACGCTGAAATTTCCGACAATTTTTGTCGCACGACATTTTCGAAAAGAACGTTTCGCTCAGCACATCCTGTGTGCTGAACAAGGCTATTCTCATTATTGTGGATCAGCCCGTAAATTGTAACAAGAAGAACATGAAGAAAAATCGAAACGTAGTGAAATAAGGATGAACCGAGCACGCAACGAACACGAGCAGAGCCTGCGCGCGTCAGTCAAACCCTTTCTCCTCCATGCTTCTCTGTCGTACATTGCTTTATACCGGAAGCACGAGAAGAAACGAAAGAAAGAAGAACTAGAATCTCCCTATCGAACGCTTGAATTAAGGGCGGGGTAAGGTTAATTCGGTGAAGAACAAAGAGCATATTTTCGAGGAATTTTTTAGACGATACAGCTAATGCTGCTTTATTTAATTAATTTCCATATAATGATACAACATATGAACTATGTTTTCCTAAATTTTCATTGCAAAATATTGATAAATAAGTCGTTGGCAGTAAATATCCGCAGGCGCCTCAAAAAGTTATTTTGCGCTGTACACTATAACTCGTCACTGGATCATCTGAAACAAAAAAATCACAATGCGTTTATTAGGTGAGATCTTTCTCGAGGTAATGCTGCCGAGTTTTTTTTTATAATTATTTTTTATCTTACAATAACAAATTTGCCGACTTTTTTTAGCGAAAATCGCGTTTTTGACTTCCAAGTGCTACCGAAAATGGAAAAAATCGATAAAAAAAAAAAATCGGCAGCGTTACCTCGAGAAACATCTCACCTAGTAATGGCATTGTGATTTTTTTGTTTCAGATGATCCAGTGACGAGTTACACCGCAAAACAACTTTTTTTCGAGGCGCCTGCGGAGATTTGCATGCCAACGGCTTATTTATCAATATTTTGCAATGAAAATTTAGGAAAACGTAGTTCAGATGTTGTATTATTATGTGGAAATGAATTAAATAAACCAGCATTACCTGTATCGTCGAAAAAAATTCTTGAAAATATGCTTTTTTTTTTCACCGAATTAACCTTACCCCGCGCCCTTAAACACGTGCCCCTCGAGTAGTATAACGCGGAATTTTTCGTCGGTTATTTTTTCCTGCGAGACCTAAAACATCCATCATCCATCATAATGGAATTTCGCCGAGTCCATTTCCCAAAATACTTGACAATTGTCTCGTAGTCGCATCGCGGGGATTATCCGTACTTTCGTCGATAAACGACGTAATTTTCTAACGAAAAAAACGATGCGTATCCTGTTACAGGCCTATGCGACACAACAAACATCATTCGGAAAAGAAAAAAAAAAAAAAAAAAAGCA
This sequence comes from Ophion ventricosus, assembly GCA_963932345.1. Lineage (NCBI taxonomy): Eukaryota > Metazoa > Arthropoda > Insecta > Hymenoptera > Ichneumonidae > Ophion > Ophion ventricosus. The sequence continues at coordinate 31,510,228 of OZ010716.1, forward strand.
AATCCGTAGTCTCGGGCTCCACGAGAGTCCAAAAATATTGACAACTTTTTCAGAGCTTCGATAAACACGAAAGAATATTCTCCATTCCCTAAACATTTTTCATTTTCCTTTTTTTTTTTTATTGTCCATTTTTATATAATTTTTTTTATTTTCAAAGCCATTTCGTAAAAAACAAAACAAAACAGGGAATCGTACGACCTATCGCAGTTCATTTTCGAATTTCAACGATACATCGCCCGAGGGACATTTGCGTCAAGGAGGAGCAGGGCGCATCGTAAACGCGCACAATTCTCGCGAGAGCACAAATTTATAGATGGGGAAGGAAAAAACATTTCAGGTTTTCCCCTTTAGTTGTAGCCTATCGCGATAATGCTATGACAAATAAGAAGAAAAAAACGCTTCGTAGATGTTAGACGTTTCGATGAATATAGTTAACTGTATTATTGCCACAGACGCGTAACGTGTTGAACGAAAAATTAGTTACGCTTGGTGTGTACGTTAATTGAAGTGATGAAAAAGCGAGGAGGAAACGTTAAGATGAAAAAAAAAAAAAAAAAAAAAAAAAAAAAATATTAGTTACCTCTAGACCTAATCTTGTGATACTGGAGTGATCTGGAGGCTGCTCCCTATGCGATAGCTCATTTATTTTTCAGACCCGTTGAAAAATCTCGCTTCCTCTCGAGTCAATAAAATTATACATATAAAGGAGAACGAAACAAAATTAAGATAAATACTTGGAAAGACGCGTGTAATTTGGGTCCTCTGGGATATTATTTTAAAAAATTAAAAAAAAAAAAAAACCAAGAGCGAGGGTGAAGAAATAGAAAAAAAAAACGGTGCTACTGCCTCCACGTATACGTAGGAGTAGAATTAATTGTGACTCAGCGAGCTGAAGGTTCATACGATTGTAGAAGAAAAAAACACCGTGGCTATTAGAACAATTAAGGGAAAACAAAAAAAAAATCTGTTTCAACGAAAAGCTCTCGGGGCGAAGAAAAAAAAGTGGAAAAAAAATGTTGTAAAAAGTTACTCGAAAATGGTTGTGAGAGGCTAGTTATCGATGTCGAATAAAAATGAAGGTCCTTTGTAATCGAAGGTACGGGGCGGGTGATGATAAAATATCTCCAGAATATTGCGGAACATTTAATTCGAGTATTCGAACGTACAAGGATGGAATGAGCTTAGGAAAATTGTCACATCGGTCGATTCGGGTGTCGCATTGTCTCGTCTAGACTGTTTAACCTGTTGTTTTATAGCTTCTCGTAGGAGGATCATTAGCGCGAAACGAAAAATAAAAAATCGAAGGCACACAATATTCTCACGAGCCTGGAGAGCCAGAAGCGAATGTTCAACATTTTTGCCGAAAAATGAGATTTCGATATGGCTGACGTTTGCATCGTTGGAATGTTTTTTTTTCTCCTTCATCCTTTTCTTCATAATTATTGTCGAAATTTTTTTGCTCGCTCGGATCTCTTGGGGTCCTAAAAAATCCTTCTGCCTTCTCTCTCTCTCTCTCTCTCTCTCTCTCTCTCTCTCTCTCTCTCTCTCTCTCTATTCTAAATGTGGAAGAAAATGTGGACGATACGGAAAATCCGTTGCATCGGCAACGATGCAAAATTCAACATCTCGTTGGATCGGATAACGTTAGATCGGCCGTCTCAGCTTTGAAATATCGCATATACGTTTTCCCCCAAAAAGTTTCATCGTCGTCGGAATGTCATTGATCGGCCAGAAATCCGAAAAGATCCAGCCATCCAAGACGCAGAAATGGAAAAATCTTTGCACACAAAGGAAAGATTTTGTTTGAATGAACTATTACTCACTCAAGTGATTCGTTGGCGTCAACTTTTTCGCATGATTATTCGAAATCAATGCGAATGATTTTCATACCTGAATTCTTCGAGATTTTTATCGAATTACACAGCACGGACATTCGGAAAGTGAAATTTTGTCGGACCGTACAGGTGACAACGGCATTGTCAAGGCTAAGAGATCAATTAGTCCGGTGCGTCCGGATAAATTGCACACGACTAGATTTCGTAGGATAAACCGAGCAGTCAATGGACGAACAGCGACACTATAACATTTAGATGGACAGGAAAATGAAAATATTCCAAACAAACTTTGTCATTGTCGTAGGTAAAAAATTATTCTCATAGTAGAGGAAAAAAAAAATATATATATATTCGAATTGTAAGATATAATATTGGAGGTATTGATAAATGAGTAGGGAAAGGAGTAAATCGCCGGTAAATGGACACCAGTTGATGAACGTGTAGCGTAGACGAACGCTGTAAAGGATAATGATTTATTTATTTTTATCACACGCTAGATTTGGAGACGACCGTGTTGCACACAACAATTATAATATTCTTACACATTGTCTATTTTGTATTACGAATTGGTAAAAAATACACAAAGTTCTTTTTCGTCTTAACGTGACATTATCAAAAAAGTATCAAAGTTTCTTTCGACGGAGAAAGAAAGAATTTTGTCAAAATCAAAGGAACAAAGAAAAAGAGTGAAATAATTATACGAAGAGACGTTTGATGAAATGTACATTGTCAATTGTTGACAAGGGGAAGAGATCCGAGTAGACGCGACGCAAAAAAATTGGTGAATTTTGGCAATTATTGTCTTAAAAAATATATGTCCGATTTCATTCAAGTTTGCTTTCTCCAAAAGTATCATTGCACGCAGTCTGTTGATTCAGGCCAAAATTTGTCCAAAATATTCTTCACGAGTAACGTACAAAGCTCGTCGCGTCGTACGATTTTTTAAAAACAAAACACTTTAGGCGCAATGGCGCCTGTTTGAAGTTTACATAAATTTTTCAAGCGAAATTTCTGCGACCTTTCTGGCGTGATAAAAAAAAAGATGAGTAAAACAAATCCGAAGCGCTTTGTACGTTTGTAGAATGTTTTTTCGAAATTTTCTGTTTCGGATGCATGGAATTATGGGGACTGCCGCAGCGAGGAACATATTTAACGCTGGCCACAATAACAAAGCTCCCAGCCAATATAGATTTATACAAAAATTTGCCAATACACCTCATTATTTATACCTTCGAATGAAAGAAACAGGGATAAAATCGGACAAATACTTTTTCACACGACAATTCCCAAAATGGACCAATTTTTTCCGTCGTTAACTCGGCTATGCCCTGAATCCTTGTCTCGATACTCAATACTCAATGTATCTCAAATACATAGCGTCGAAAGTCGTAAAAACCTTGTGGTTTTCGCCTTTGAAAGACCTAGCGTGCACAGCAGCCGCGCATCGTAACTAAGTTACACGATGCGCAAGTACCACAAACCCAAACAAACTCATTCCCGTCTAGCGTTCAAATTCGATGTTGTACCAAGCAATTGGTTTTAACGACAGCTGTGATTTTTTTTCTTCGTTAATTACAGTGATTCGAGTTTTTATCGGCAAATCGTATTCATTACTCGTTTAAAATATAAATGAGCTTTCGTCCGTTGACTGGTTGGTGTGTGTATCTTGGTGTGAATCGAGCATACCAGTTGCTCCAATATTCGCCTATTACAGTATACAATTTACGTTATACACAGAGCGGAGAAAGAGGATGAGCAACAACAATACCAACGACAAAAAAGAACACGATACACAAAATTCAAATTGAATATACGAGAGCGAGTGAGAGAAGTGGACCCCTTTCGACCATTATGTCAATTAGATTCAGACTGACTGGAGGTATTGACAGGAAGCGGAGCAGCAAAGAGGCAAAAATGGGCCCTTCGCGCTGTGTCCCGTATAGCTGTTATAGTTACGTCTCCGCAATCATATCCTCGACATCCCAATTAATCATCGTCTCACTTCTCGGACCGTTTATTCGAAAACAACATTTTTGCGATTATCGTCGCAAACACGAAGGATTATTATTGAATTTTGTCGCGCATATCTCCTCTTGTCTTGTACCGATCATTTTTCAAAGATTCCTCATGCCGAGCTTCTCGAGAAGTTTCGGAAAATGTGCCCTCGCGACGAATCGCGTGACAGGGCCACGAGTAAAAAAGGGAAGCGAGAAAATAAAAGATTAACGCCCGGAGGTGAGATGAAAAAATTAAGAGAAGAAAAATTCAAGGCCTCTCCTCGGTGGCGATTAACCGAACGACATAATAAAAATATACCTCTGGACCAATAAATTTTACACTTGTACAAAAAAATGATGCCACGTCTCACACCGAACCGAGGGCGGGAGAAAAACTTGACAATTATGAAAAAAACACACACACGTACACACACGGCTCTGTATAGAAAAAGGGGGGACAGGGTGCTACGCCACGAGATATAAAAATACACACAAGACACGTGTTACACATCGTACACGAGATAAAAACTTGTCGAAGATCGTCCGTATCTGATCGTGTGTTGAATAATCTATCCAAATATATATATATATATATATATATACACAGTAGACTCGATGAATTTTCCAAAACGCAAAGCACCCCGAAAACATTTGAAAAACGACGAGAGAGCAGCCAATGACGCCCTCAACTTTGCATTGTTTAAATTCAATGAAAATTCTTATTTCTAAGCTCCATCATTATTTTATGCCAGCCTCGGACTGCGGAAAACGAAGCTTTTTCAAAATCCTAATTCTCTACGAGTTGAAAGCGTAAAACAAAAGAAAAACTGTGTATTATAGAAAAGAAAAGAAAAGAAGAGAAAAGAAAAAGCGAAAAAAGATCGTTGCAAATTTCAACACCATTGCCGAGAATTGTTCGATACTTGTAAATTATCGTCGGGATTGAAAGCGATGAAAAAAATGAATCGAAAGGACGAGAGAGATAGCGAAGCGTAGAAATTATTTTTTTTTCACAACGTATGTTGTGAAAAAACTGTCGAATGGAATGTTGAATGTGGCACGGCTTCGAAAGAGCTCTCGAAATGTCAAGGTTTTGTTTTCTTCTTTTGTCCCAACTTTTCGAGTACAAAAGTTAGGAAAGACGAACGAAAAATGCGAATACGCCTGCGTATAACCTGTTTATTTCTACACAATTTGTTTATATTTTTAACGAGAAAACAATTGCATAGGAATATGTTGGGTGACGATAAGGCGCGTGCCGACGACGAATCAACCTACACGCGTATCCTCTGCGTATAGATATATACAAATAATATATAAATATTATTTGCACATAGCTCAGGCGTTTCCACTGGATAGGCGGATTGAGCGAGCCACGCCGTTTTCTCTACCGTTCTTGGTCCGGGATTGTTTCGCACACTTTATCGAATGAAGAAACATCGAAACTACCAGGGTGAGGTTATTCGAAAAAGCAAAAACTTGTGCCCGAAGCGCTGATGGCCTCGATTTAACGTGCACGACTCGAGCTATCCTCTAGCTCGATTTAACGTACACGACTGGCGATGGTACTACTTTCCTATACCGAATGGGCGTAATATCGCTTATAAATATTTCAACCACCAGTCGATGAAAAAGTCTGAGCGGTGACAACCGAGTGTCCCGCGAGCCCCCAAACACAACATTCATCAAAGACGATTGAAGACAGACGGAAAATAGGGAGTAATAGAGGAACGTTCGGAATCATCTCCATCTTCGAATGTAGTATGCTTTTCGAAGGATTCAAAGACGTGAGAAATTCTGATAAAACAAACAAATAATCCACTGGGCCAGGCGCGATCGTAGCGAAAAGCTCTCATCTCGTACGTGAAACATCGAAAGAAAAGGAAAAACTCGAATGTCTACTGTACAGGTGTTGTTTTTAGTCGAGCATTTTCTCCACCCGCTGATTTTTTTTTTCCCTCGGATCACAAAGTTCGCCGGACAACGTACTCTATATGTTACACGCGGCGCATAGCGCCGAACATATGTGTATATACCTACACACACGACGTACACGGTGTATCACAAATGTTGTTCTTTGATGAATATATATATATATATATATGTATATTAAACGTCGGAGCGAAATGTAGTAGCTCGCACTTACAATTAGCTATAGAAATAGGCACATAAACCTCAGTCAATATCTATGGAGCTGATAATTCGCTCTCGAAACGAACGACACGGAATAAGACACACACGCGACAAAAGCGCCCGCGCGTCTATAAATTATATTTATAAATGGAATATAAGATAAAGAATATCGAGAGAACATGTACCGTTTCTTTAATTATCTTTTATCTTGCTACACATCCCTACACGATGATGAATAATCAAAGACGCGATGTTTCAACGCACGAGTATCAGGCGACGCGGCTCCCGGGCCGGAAGTAATTCGAGAAAGCACGTGCACACGCGTATATATACGAAAAGAGAGAAATTGCGGCGTGTATAATAATAACAACATAAACATAATAGTACATTATGACACGAGGACGAAATAAACCTCGTGTGATTGCAACACTCGTCTTTGGCTCGTGCTGCAAACTCACACTCGTTGGAAAAAGTACTTTTGCGACGAGTATTATACGAAATGTTATAGTAGGCGGTGTGAAAATGGGGCTTTTAGCCAAAGATCCGTTATTGTGCCGAGTGGAATAAAATACCACATAGGTATTGTACGACTCATTGACTATAAACGGACCGCCAAGCTGTAAATTGAAACTGTGAAACGAAAAAGCCAAATAAACACGACGGAAAGATTCATTCGTAGGAACACGTATATATATATATATATATATATATATGTTACAGTTGAAAGCTACTTTTCGGGTTAAACGCGTGTTTAACCTATTGATAAGTAATTCTGACTCAACGCGACCAGTATTTTTTCCTAGGGAAAACTAGAATTTATATTGAAAAAATGTAAAGAAAAGCAAAGAGTTGCCAACGAGTAACGATAGTTGGAACTAGTTTATTACCAGTTAAGACGAGTCTCTTTGAGTTTGTTTGGCTTTTTCCTAGTTAAGACAAATTAGTTGGCTAACATTGAAATTTATTTATCGGTAAACTCTAGTTTCCAAGCGAAACAATATTGTTTTCAGTTCCAACTCGTTTTACCTGGTAACGATTACTTCCGACTCAACGCCCTCGTTACAGCTATTTTGTTTTTTCATGAAAACTAGAATTTATGTTTGGAAACAAAGCCAAACAGTTGTTACTTTTTATCACCAACCAGCCTTTCCTAGTTGAGACGAATTTTGTTTGCCTTTCTCCTAGTTATTGAGACGAGTTTTCAGTTACATTCGAATTAATTTATATCAGTAAATTCTAGTTTCCACTAGTAAGTGACTAGTGAGAACTAGTTACTTACTAGTGGAGAAAAAGAAGCCGTTACGGTATTTCACTGTAACATAAATCCATAGCTATACATATCCGTCATAGTGTGACGGAGTAAGCTCGTCGAAATTGTTGCGGCAGGTTACACGCGACCGCGGCCAATAATGCGCAGATACAAAGAATATCTTACGAACTTTTCGATACGAGCATTGAGCGCCGCTTTGTGACAAGACTTTTCCGTGCAATCGCAATCGACTCGCTGCATTCGTAGACTCTCAATCGACACAAAGGATTCCGCGCGAGTGCTTCCCTCTTGCGAACAGATTAAAATCATAATAGCACATGTGTTTATCTAGCAGCGCTCTATATTATTGTGTTATTGATCGTCATCGGTTGAAAGAAAATTAAATGACGGGCCTGCTGCTCACACATGGTTGGCCCGAGTACACACGCGTACGCACAATATATACATATATATATATATATATATATATATTTATATACGCGTACGCACATAAGACCAAGTATATTCAATAAAATACCAAGAATGTTGCCAAGCCTCCTTGTCGTCCAATTCTTCAGCCATCAACGTGTCTTCCGCTCAGAATTTTCCTTCTGTTGTATTCGCGAAACAGCAGATTTCAACAATCATGCAAATCCCGAACAGCCGCGTTGCTGCAGCACAGCCGCCTCTGGCAAGATCTTTCTACCGAAATGGCGGGAGTTTACGGCGCAGCAAAGTTTATTGCCGAAGCAGGTTCGAAACAGACTATAGAGCAAGGCATTGAAATTTCAAAATTACCATCTTCTTATTGGATAGTTTGTAGCCTAGGGTCTTAAGGCCATGTGTCAGACGTCCAGTCGGTAAAAATCCTACTGCCAAGTTTTCTCCTAGACGGATCATATTTCGGGCAAAAGAAGAGAAAGCCGTTGTTCGTCTTTCAACAGAGCGGAACGTGTTTCTTTTCTTTTTTCCCAAAAATCAACCGTTTTAGAAATCATTGGGAATCTGCAAATCAGCTATCTCTCTCTCTCTCTCGCACTCATGGCCGCTCGGTCGGTGTGACACTTGGCCTTAACGTTAGATTGCAATGATCATTAGAAAACAACATTGTGCGAAAAGAATATGTGATTAAAGGTGTGTGGTTTTGTTTTCTGGTGAAAAATCCAACCTTTCTTTCCTACACAGCTTGCAATTTTCGTAATTTGCAAAGTGTTAAAAAAAACGTATCCAGCCATACGAGAATTTTAACGAGTTTCGGGACACGTGAGCAACCGTTACCTTCAACTTTATACATTCTTTGTCATATACCGAATGCACCCTCGAAATTTCAAATCGATTGTCCACACCGTTAAATGGTAAGATTTCGTCACTTGTCCGAAAACTCCTCGAGACCAAGTTTTCACAGATTTTTCAAAGATTAATCATGTTTAGGGCAAGCGAAAATCGTCAAGCTCCGCGTCGATCGATCCTACAGAGCGTTTTAGCTGCTACGTTTCTCTAGAAACAAACTTGACCATCTGGGAGAATGGTCCGTTGGAAAATTTATTTTCACTTGCGTTGACACACGCTCAATCGATAGGAGGAAAGAAAAATTATCAGCACGGTGGTTGAAAGAAAAAAATAGCAATAATTTTGAACCGCCAAGCCTTTGCGTAATTATTATCTTCTCGTGCGTGAAAGCGAGAAAAACAAGTGCTTCATCTTATCTTCCGAGCTCCGAGCGAGTCGCTTCTACTCTGCTGGTGCAACGCTTCTTCCCCCCACGGAGGAGCCGCGTTCGATACACTTCGAACGGCACATGGTGCGCGATGCTAACGAGACGATAAAATGGCGCTGAATCTACCTTGTCTCGCTGGTGAGTTTTATTTTGTATTCGCCTCTCGTGCGATCCTTGCGAAAAGGAATTTCACCAGAGACGATCAAAAGTCACAGCTTTTTTTCTTCTAAACGACGCGAAATTTTAACCCAATTATTTTCAATAAAAAAGACAAAAAAACAATCTAACCTACGAAGACGACTGGTTGCCGGTTGGTCCATCGTCGCTTTCTCTCTCTCTCTCTCTCTCTCTCTCTCTCAACGTTACGAAGAGTGTGATCGTTGATTGTTTTCCAGTGAGAGGTTCTGACGGTATCGTTGCGAAGAATGGACCACCGGCTTACGACGATGCCCCGTCGTTCACCAGGGACAGCGGCAAGTCGTGCAAGGCCATGATCTTCAGTCCGGACGGGCGTTATTTCTCGTGGATATCCGGGCCCACGATCAGAATCGCCCTCTGCGAAACATGGCGAGTCGTAGCCACGGTACAGAGGGGCAAGGTGTGCGGAATACAGTTCTCCCCTATGGGAACGTACCTTGTCACGTGGGAGCCGTTTATCGGTGTGCAAAATGTTCTTTTTTGAGAGTTCCGTCCAAAGTCGCGAGTGTAAGCTCGAGCGCGAGTAACGCGCCTTCCGTTGTTGCAGTGTCCAAAGAGAATCCGCAGGGAAGCCCTCAGTTGTGTATATGGAAATCGGAGAGCGGAGAACTCGTCCGGAGCTTCGTTCAGAAGAGACAGAGCGACTGGTAGATTTTTCATTTTCTGTTTTTGAGGCGGCATATACGTTTCGACGAGAACAATTTTTCCTATTTTTCCGCAATTTTTTCGACTAAGAAACAATTATTTTTTATTCGGCTATACTTTGATAGTACATTTTGGCGTGCAAAACAATTTTTATCTAGTTCATTTTTAATGAAAATGGCTATCCTTAAAACGGCTGCAGGAGTTGCAAATCTGCGCGCGCGCACGCACGCACGCACTGTCCGGTTTACCGTAGATTGGGCAGGAAAAAACTTCAAAAAATTGAACAGTCGGTACGCTCAAAGTTTCTATTCGACGATAATTAAAATGAAGAAAATGAAAAGTTGAGAGGACGGTGCGCGTTTGAAAAACAAAAACATTTCACGCAAAATTTCGATGAAAAAAGTCAGTTTTATTTTCGAATTTTTCAAAAACAATTCTCGGCGACTAGACGTTAATAATGTTATCGATATTGCTACGCAGTTTCAACCGAAGCGGCTCGATAGTTTTTTTGAGTAATTCCGCGTGCCAATTTTGAAATTCAAGTTTTGAGAAAAAAGCGTTTAAAATTTCGAAGAAAATTTCAGACAAGCCCAACTATTCGAATGATATACAGTGGCGTGTTATACTTGAGTTGTATCGATCGGTAATTCCTGCCCCCTGTTGAGCGTGCCTTTCTCAACTTTGATATTATGATTTTCCAAAGCTCGTTCGTTTCTGCGAGCAGTTCTAGCTTCCTTAGAATCTCCCGTATTCGAATCGCTGTAACTTTGTAAATAATGGGAATTACGAAATTTCCTTTCGAGGACATATTCTCAAGAGTCTGGACTTTGAGAAAATAGTGAGAAAAACAAAAGGGCTTTCTCAAATTTCTCGACAAGAATACTGCCTCTCGAATGATTTATTATTTATTCGATAACTATCTTTAATTTTGTTCTTCGTATTTTCGTCGGAACGTTAATCGAGATTTCTACAGGGAGCCTCAGTGGTCGAGCGATGAGAAACTCTGCGGAATGTTGGTCAACAGCGAAATATTGTTCTACGAGAATGCCGAGTTCGACAGATACACGCGGAAGATAAACGTGACGAAAACAGGAAGATTCAGGATAGCACCGGGCAACGAGCCTCACCACATTTTCTGCTACGTGCCAGGTAAACTCTTCGCCCGTTGTGGCCTCGCGAGCGAGTCGCGACAAATTCTAATCGCGTCGCTTCGTTCAAGGCAAGCCTGGACAAGCCTCGTCCGGAAAATTGCTGCAGTATCCAAAACTCGACGTCGCCGTCGCGAACAAAAGTTTCTTTCAGGTAAACGAGGGAGGGACGAGGGAGGTTTTCTCGGTAAAGCGAGCAAGTCCTTGATATTTCGTCCTTGGAAATCACCCGAAATATGTTTCAGGCGGACAGCGTGGAAATTTTGTGGAACGAACGTGGCAGCAGCGTTCTCGTAATGACCTCGATGGAAGTTGACAAAACTGGTGCCTCGTATTACGGGAAGCAGGGCTTGCATTACCTCAGCACGAAAGGCGACACCGCGATCATCGCTCTGAGTGAGACAACATCCGTTTCTTTCAACGTGGCATTTTTTTTCTTCTTTTTTTCCACACTCGGAGCGACGCGTTTGGAAATGATTGAGTTCGATGCTACGAGGTAATTGTCAATTCCAGGCGAAGAAGGCCCCATTCACGCTTTCCAGTGGTCACCCAAGGGCGACGAGTTTTGCGTCGTTTACGGCTTCATGCCCTCGAAAGCGACCCTCTTCAATCTCAAGTGCGAGCCCATTTTTGAGTTCGGCAAGAAGCATCGAAACAGCGTCTACTACAATCCCTTCGGCAACAATATCCTTTTTTTCTTCTTTATCAATGCTACGTACGATTCATAATTTTCCATGTCCTTGAAGTTTCCACAGACCTAAACGCTTTTTTCAGGGGGCTTTGTCGCCAAAGGCCGAAAAATAAAACATTTTTCTGGCATACTTTTTAACGTCTAGAGTCTGAATCTGAGACAACAACGGATGACTATCTTCCGCCTGTGGCTTCGCCCGCATGGTATTTCCCTCATAGAACACATCCTTATCGGTTGCACCGCTAATTAGGGCTTGTTTCGAAAGACCCTAAAGTATGCGTTTTATTCTTTGTTTTGAAAAATATTTCTACCGCGTTTCAAGTTCATACACGCACGGGATACAATTTTCCATACAAACTTTTACAGCCCCGTTTCACACTCCCCCCCCCCTTGAGAGTTGATTTTCGAAAAATCCTTTCTCCGTGTACCTCCTACACCTTGTAAGGAGCATATCTTCCGAATTTCGTGTTTCCATCTTTGGCGGTTTAGGCTGTGCATTGTTTATGCGTCAGCCAGCCAGTCACGGAAATCTTTTACGTGTATAGACGTGGGAGGAAAAAAAAGGAAATTTCCGTTTCGTTTCAACGGTGCAAACTCGAAGGAAATTGTCCCTTGGAAAAAAGAATTCCACGCGGTCTCTTTGGCCAGTGTCCCGGAATACTGTCGTTCCCTGTACAAAAATCGCTATTGTTCACTTAACCGCTGTGCACTTTGCATCCTGGGAGGATTCGGCAATTTGTCCGGTGCGATCGAGCTCTGGGATATGCAGCAGAAAAAGTTGATCGCTAGCGAAACGGCCTGGGACACGACCTTACTGCAATGGTCACCCGACGGCGAGCACTTCGCGACAGCGACGACCGCGCCAAGGCTACGGATAGCTAACGGGTGAGTCATTCCTGCCCCCCCCCCCCCCCCCCCCCAACACACAAACCCATTTTCTTTCGCAATCGAGTACAATATCTCCTCCCTGGAGTATCATTGTTCTTTTCTATAGCCGACGAAAAAATTGCGCCCTCGTTTCAGCTACAAAATATGGCACTACAGCGGCACTGTGTTGCACGAAAAAATGTGCGACAAGTCGGAAGAGCTCTGGGAAGTGTTGTGGCAGAATTTCCCGAAGAATACTTTTGTCGAGAAGCCGATAAGTTACAAAGTCGTCGAAGGTATCACCCCCAGTCAGCCCCAAGGTAAGCATATTCGCGAAGCCCAAAAAGTATGGCGCCTCACGCGGCCTAAGGCGGGGAAGCTCTACGGGTATGGTAAACATTGTCAAAATACCATCAATAACGATGGAGAAATTAAAAAAAAAAAAAAAAGCTAAAAAAAGCTAAAAAAATTCAAGAATTACTCGAGATTCCGCCGTGTGCTAGGCTGCAAGACTGATAAGAAAAATGAATCGTCGCGTTCCCCGAGCCACCTAAAGATCTTTGAAAAAGGGCTCGTTGGCTCTGAAAATGACTGACTTTGGGCCGTATCGATGCGAGTGTGCGGTCAGCGCTTTTCACTCGGCAAGATTTTTTTTTCGTTCCCACTTTGTATCTTAATAAATGGAGGAATATTGAATATTTTTTTTTCTTTTTTTTTTCTGTTATACACGCGATGTATAAACATAATTTAAGTGGCCCTTGTGAAAAGTATGCTCTGAAAAATAGAGTTACTCCTTCTCGAATAACTCTATTAACCGTCCATAATGAAATATCGCTGCGCCATGTCTGGGACGCGAAAATGGCGAAACCGATCGCCACTGCCCGCGGTAGCGCATCGACGCCTTCCTTTTTTTCTTTTCTTTCCATTTCTAATACTCGTTGATCCGTTTGTCCAGCATCGAAACAGGTTTATCGACCGCCTTCGGCCAAGGCTCACACAATGACGTTCAATCTTCACGACACGAGTGACCTACCACCAAAAAGTGAAGGTATTTATTGTTATTGTTCTTGAAGCGAAACAGGCCAATGGACAGCTCGCATGGGCATTTTATAATAATAACAAGAAAATTTATATACAATAATAGTGATGACAATATTTCCACACGACAATAATAATCACACTCTGTTAATTTGCACTAGGTTTGCTTGGGTTTTCATTGATATTCAATCGCTATTTGAAAAGATATTGAAACAACATTTTTGTTTGATTATTATTATTATTATTTTGGCACTTTATACAAGTCTCGGCATCTAGCCGGCACTAACGAGGATCCTACGGACGTGTGTAAAGTAGGATTCTTTTGCAAACGTTTTAGAGAACGGTCTCACGTTCGTCTTAACTAACTAAATCGCTTTCGTCCCTGTTGTTGTCGGCGTCCACTAATTAGCCCGTACCGTCGGTGCTCGGAAACATTCGCGCGACGTGGTATGCCTCGAGGATAAAACTGCCTTTTGCATTTGCTCGTCCGTCTGAGTCGGGAGAGCGACGGTTTGCGAGGGGCGGGGGGCATCGCTGAGTTGTTTCGGTAACACTCCGCTTGACGATAAAAGATTATTGCCACTGTACCGACCATGTCCATCCTCCGTGGGCGCTTTTCTTCCATTGCAAGTTCCGAGTGTTTCGTCATCTTCTGTCGAATCGTCTTTTCCCCGTTGTTCGTCTTTGGTATTCCATTGTCAATAATGGTTGTTATCTTGGCGCGTTATATTTGGTCTATTTGCAGTGATCGTCTTGTCCGTTGAGATGGCTCTGTCGTAATAGATGTTGCGCGTGTCGTTATCCAGAACTGACTGTGGCGTTTACTCGTTGTACAGCCCCGCGAGTCGGTAGTCGGCTAATGTTTACAGGCCAGTCGCTAGCGAATGATGTTGGTTATCGTATCGTGCCTGTGCAGATACTTGCCTTGACAGAGGAGTCGCAGCATCCCGCCGAGTCGCGATGGCCTGTATCGTTAGGTATTACCGGCTTCTCCATTATACATATTTCCGATAGTTTTTCGTAGCAATCGCTTCATCTCGAATAGCAATCGTAAAACGTTGAGTCTTCGGTAAGACGTCGCATCGACTCGACCACTCGTTCGACGCATCTTCTTTGCCAACGTAATCTTGGTTGAGGTCGTATCTTGAAAGCATTTCCTCTCTGGTCCATAATTTCAAGGTGCTTTCGTAGCGGCTCATTATTTCCCCGTCGTTCGGACGTTAATCACGCGCCAGATTCAATGGCGCGTGATTCCCGTCCGCCCGTCCTATAACGTTGCGCATCTGTCAGATTCGCGGCTGCCCACAGAAGTAACCTCTCAGCGTCTCGACTTATCAGGCCTTCCCCCTTTTATCTGCCTTCTTCGGAGATTGGTAAGATGATCCGCTCTATCGCTGACCTTGGATGCTGATACTTGCTATTCCGAAGGAATACGTCAGCATTGGGATTGCGGCATGGGTATCGATCCCTTCATCAGGTTCTTCGCGGCCAATCTGCTCCTAAAAATTTCGTTGAGCCGGCCCGTGTAGTTGTTGGTAATATTATTCTTAATCCGCAATCAGCCTTGCTCGCATCACTCCCAGCTATATGTATTCTTCACCGTGCTGCATCGCGCCTTTACGATTCCCTGCTCTTGAAAACGGTAGTCCCCCTTCTCCTTGTGGATAATCTGCCACTTTTCTCCTCCAAATTACATCCTCGTGTCTCGCGAAAACGTTGTTATTATTATTATTATTATTATTATTATTATTATTATTATTAATGTTGTTGTTATTGTCGTCGTCGTCGTCGTTTTTATTATCATCGAATGCTGATACTTGTATCAAGTATTATTAATAATAATTATATGTAAAGAAAGAAAAATCATTTGTATGTGAATGAAAAGGCAAAGAAAGCCAGTGCAAATCGAGCAAGTACATTGCCCGGCCCAATAATAATAATAAAAGTAATAAATTATTCGAGTTTTGGTTCGTCGAAAGGCCTCTTCTTTTCTTTCCTCGTAAAAATCATCATCTTAATGGTAAGACCTGAAAAATAGCGCGCATTGCAGCCGGAGCTCCCTCGAAGGCCGCGCTGAAGGCGAAAAAGAAGCGCAACGCGAAGAAAGCGAGGAAGGAGCTTGAGGAGGGCGCGGTGGAGCCGGGAAACAACGCCGTGACGAACGGCCGCGAGAACAATCCGAAAAACGAAACGACCGCGATCGATCCCGATTTGACCGACGATCCGGAAAAGAACAAGAGCATCAAGAAACTAAAGAGCGTGAGCAACAGCGCCTCGAATCACTCTCCTTTTCGAGCCACCCGATGGCGAAAAACCGACCGGCTCGCAATTATCATTCGTTTGTTCTTTTCACAGAAACTCAACCAGATATCGAAGCTGAAGGAGAAATTGTCAGCCGGCGAACAACTCGAAAAGAATCAATTGGACAAGATCAAGACCGAGGAAAGTTTAGCGAAGCAGCTACAAGAATTGATATTGTGATGAACAACGGGGGGGGGGGGGGGGGGGAGGGATTTCACTCGCGTCATGGACAATAAAAATAGAGAATCAACGACACACGAACGATCGGCGAATCACGAGACAAACGAGAGAAATAAAACAAGCGATCAATCGATATAGGCATAGGATAGTGGCTTGGTAAATAAGTTCGTTCGCTTTTGTATATACCCGATACATCTATAAGTCATCAGGCCCGGAAGAATGACTTTTTTCAATTTTTTCATCACAAATCGTAACGTAACGTCAAGTTTTTTTTTCTTTTTTTTTCACCAACTATCGCGAGAAAGTGAGCAAAGTCCCGATCAAGAGCCAATTGGGATAACGTTGTATTTTCGGAAGATACGCAGATTAATGTAATTATCAATAATAAGTACAACAAAAAGCATAGGAAGAAAACACTGGCGGAAACTTTGGCGCAATAACGTCGCTCAAATCCGTACGTCTGTCGATCTCCGCGGTTTTGCGGAGCATGCGTTTCTTACGCCCGGATAGAATGGATTTTATTATTTTTCAAACGAATCTATCGATATTTCGTTTCCGAACGAAAAAAAAAAAGATATTTCTTCACTTTTTTTTTTTCCATCTTTTATTACGCAGATAAGTCGTTGAATGGGAAAAATGTTTGCGGCGATTTTATGGGTAGCTTGAGTCGCCGGGAATTTTTTTACGACAATCCGCACGACTCGTAAATTGACGAATAAATGTGACGATTATTATATTGTTGCGAAATAATGATTGATTTGAGGTTTACGATGATAACGGACACTGGCTTCGCTCGCATAGAATTTAGCCTTTAGAAACTTGATTGCCAATTGTGAAGCTCCTTAAGGGTTGTTTCAAAAAAATCCTCAAATATGAGTTTTATTATTTCTTTCGGAAAACATACCGAGGTTCGCGTTGATCCACGCGAGGAATACAATTGTCCATCCAGACTTTTACATTCCATTTTGTTTGTTTGAAGGTTGATTTTGGAGAAAAAAAAAAAAAACCTTTCTCAGAGCACTGCCTTTGTGCCAAATTCAAGGATTTTCGATACCAAAATCAAAATGCTTGTTTAATTTTAGGATTCATCAATCGGGGTTTCGCAACGTACTTTCTTTCGGAGATTTTCCAACGTTCAAGTTGAACCTATGTCCATTTGATAATATACACGTGATCCTCGTAAATACCAATTACAGGAGGGACACAAAAAGTAATACCTAGATTGAGATTAAAAAAAAAATTGAGTTAAACAATCAAGTGGCTCTCTTCTTCGTTCGTTAATAATAGTCGAAAAAAAAATGTGATCTTTGAGCTCGAACGGTTTGTTTTCGTACATCAACGAAACTTGTAGGTTAAAGGTGAGGACAGCGCGATAACTGGCCGCACGGCTCTCGCGCAGTCGCGAACATCAACTGGCGGGTATTTCAAAATCGGCGGATGTTCAAAACGTACATGGTATTACAGCATTTGAACTTAATAACACATTATGACACAAGGACGAAAAAACTTTGTTCAACGAGAGTGTGTGAGATCGCATGCCGAACCGAAGAAGGCAAGCAAGTGTTCCAATCACACGAGCAGATTGGAAAAAGGATTTCTTCCCCGAGTGTGTTGTATAAAATGTTATTTTACGAGGCGCGTGAAAATGGGGCTCTTACGCACGCGAGGCGTGCGTAAAACGTCCACTCTATCGTACCGAATCGAATAAACTTCGTATTCATTCTTGCGCTCGAAATTTTCGACGTTTTTTTTTTTTTTGCGATTTTGCCGAATGAAAAAAGTCTATAAAAGGTTGTACGTTGAAAGTGTTTTCACGGTACAAATAACCTGGAGCGAAAGATGCTTGAGCGGTAGTCAGCCCTGCCAGTGGCAGAGAACGTCGCTGTAGCCGAGTCTAGCGCTTTTCTTTTTTCTTCGACAAAATTGTAATATATTTCATTGGAAAAATTCCAAGCATCGATAGCATTTGCCGAGTTGGAAATATTTTTCAACAAAATCACGACGAGAGCTGGCAAGTGCCCAATAATCGCATTTATTTTTACGTTAAATTTTATTCGCAACAAGTTGGCAGCCTGCCGAAAACTCATTGTATCTTCATCCCCACTCTTTCAAAGAACGATTATCGAAGCGCCACGAGGAACATACATGTATCTTTCGGATTTCATTGGGATCACAAATCGGGCAATTCGATTTTCCCATAAAAAATGACAAAACACTCGCCCCCTTGAGGGTTTAGGTTCAAAGGTGCGTGTTTGTTTCGGATGCACAATTTGCGTCTTTCAGTTAAATATCGCGGTAGATGCGGACCACCCGAGTTTCCATGTTTTTCCCGTGTTTTTTTTGTTTTGTTTTTAAAGCGCCTCAGTGGCGCATCTGGGCAGTTGCGCGCTTGCTCCATTGGGTGCGCAAAGATCGAGACTCCCTTGCCAAAACGACGCGTCAGATGAAGAGAATTTTCTCCACTGGCATCGCCACTGTGGCCGGAGAACCGCCGCGAAGTCAGCCAGCCGACCGAGAGATATCGTAGGTCGTTTTTTTTTTGTTTTTTTTTTGTTTTGTTTTTATGTTTCCAGAGACACGCTTGTCATCGCGAAAGTACACTCGACAAACTGAAATAATTCATCAATTCCGATAAATAACGTGAAAACAATCGTTTTTTCTTAACCATCGTCGTCTCGTACTTTTTATACGAGGATTTTATAAAAATACATTTCGGAATAGCCGTAACCGCTCCAATTTGGCTGAAACTTTTCCACACGAGTTTTATTCGACGATACGAATCTGCCTGAAAGAATTTTTGGCGCATCGCGCCAAAAACGACACCGACCCAACAAACCCACAAAACCCAACAAACGCAACCGAGTCTGAACAATCCGGAGAAAAAGTCAAAGTCAAATACAACCGAGTCTAAAGAAACCCAAGCAATCCAAAACGAACACGAACAATCCCAAAAAAACCCACAAACAGGAGAGCCCCGAAGGGCGGCGTCGTGACAAATATACACGCGCATTGTGAATAATCAATTTTCAAAATTTCATACATCGCAAACTATTGCGATGCGCCGAAAATCCATTTAGCCAGTGATTTTATGAAGAAAAAAAATATCCGTGCTAAATTTCAGCTGAATCGGCGTTCAAGGCTATTCGGAAGTAAAGCCCTTTTCTTTCAATAAAGAATAAACGAACATTTGCCAAGAAAATTCGACGATTATTCGTCGAATCAGGGCGAAAAGACAGGGCGAAATTTCCGAATCGCGCGTTGGCGCCACGAGAGAGAGAGAGAGAGAGAGAGTGACTCGCCCTGTCGGCGCGAACGCCCAAGCTCGCGGACCGACAGCTCGCGAGTTATTCCCGTCCCTGTTCGCCGCCGCTTCGGAGGGAGCTTAAGGCCCCTCTACACTACACTCGCAAAGTTAATCCAAGTTGGGAGTGGACTCCGAGTATAGGGAGGCAGTTGGTGCTTCTTCGCCGGAGCTTTGCTTCGCTTCGGGCGACCTCCGATCGGTGTTGGTACTTTGGGCCGAGTCAAAGGACCGAAGTCGCGAGCACGAGTTCTCGCCAAGTTGAGCGAGTAGTGCGGTGACACGCTCCTCGTACTCGGCTAGCTTCGGCGAGTACTTCGGGGCGAGGAACTTGGAACGAGTAGTGTAGAGGGGCCTTTAGAGGTTCGGACGGTGGCTCACCGCGGGGTGGCGCGCCAGTAGCCCTCTCGGCGATCCGTGTTTACAGATTTTGCAGTGGGTTCGTAACGTCACGTCAAAAAAAACTGCAACACGGGTACTACACCACGATTTACTATGTAAAGGTGCGTTTATTCGATTTAAATATAAATCCTTCGGGCACAGGCTTTCGTAGCGGCAAGGTGCAAAGTGTGAATAATCCGCCACGGATAAAGCGCGAATATTTGCGTATTTTCGGGACGGCTTCTCTTCGTAACGCTCTCGGCTCGCTACTAATCGTTAGGTCGGTCGCCATTTTGTTCCGCGAAGCATAGAGCCCGGTCGGGTGAACGCATTAAAAAAACATCAAAAAGAAAGAAAGAAAAAGGAGAGAAAAAAAACCGGGGCGAAGAAAATAGTTGATCCGCGCTCTCGACGAGATCGTTGAAATTCACGAGGGTACGATCTGTGGTCGGTGCATCGTACGCTTCTCTCTGGAACGACATTTTACCAATAAATGTATATACATACGCGTATACATATATCTTTAAATATATGTCCTGTGCATGTATACACCTGTACGTACACGTATCTGTATAATTCGCGCACGTATCGTATACTCGAAATTGTCGGAAAGTTGGGAAAAAGCTCCAAGAGACACGTGCGCTCGTACTTTCTTTTTTTTTTTCTTTTTTTTTCTTTTTTTTTTTCTTCCGGTTCCTTCGAGTCCGAACCGTCGCGCGCGTCTTGCTTCGCAGAATTTTGCGCTGCACCCGTTATCCCCTGGTCAAACGTGCCAACGTTGCGGCGGTTCTCGCAAGCAGTTCCACACTTTGTTGGGGAAAAAAAAAAAAAAAAAAAAAAACGACCGAGGCAGAGTTTGCGTCGCGAACAAAGAGTTCGCGACACTTCCGAGCACCTTTTATGCCCCTTTCGACAACTTGGACAAATGCTCGAGTTTGCGGTTATCTCCGTGGCGGAACTCGATTTTTTCCGGCGGCGGGGGGAGCCCTGTCAAACGTTCTTTTTTTTCTTTCGACTTTATTCCCCTTGACAATGTACGGCCACGCTGTACAGCAAAGGTGTCGCGGGACGGGTCGTTGCACGACATTGCCTTCTCTCGTGTGCATACTTATATATTTCTATTCTCCGTCTGTCTCATCGCGCTCTCTCTCTCTCTCTCGCTCTCGCGCGCACGCTTCTCTTCCGCTCTCGTCCCCGAATACCCGCCCCTCTGTAACCAGACCTGCTGCGAAATCATCCCCTCTAATTTAATTTGCGAACCGTTTCCCCGTTCGCCGTATTAATGGGTGTCCCTGTCGCTTCCCCCTCCCCCCTCATTTTTCCCTCTTACCCGCACTTTCCCGGCTGGATTTATATTTTTTTTTGTAAATTTTCTCGTTATCGCGATTGAGCACGCGAAATATTGATTCGACGCAAGAGGAAACCAAGATTTTGCCAAATAAGATGGAAAATAGATACTCCGCTCATGGACGGGTCGCGTCGGTCGCTCGGTAAATTTCGCGCGTTACCCGAGCGGCTAGGGACGAGCCTCGTAACGCGAACGACCGATGTATCATGGTTTTCTTTGCCGGCGAAAAGATTTTATCCCACAAATTTGAGCTCCGACCTTGCGACGATCCTAAAGAACGTCAGAATGGTTGGCGTAGGCCAAATTTGCTACGCAAAAAAAAGGTTCGAGCCTGCGGAGCTAACGTAGCGCGCGCGCGCGCGTGCCTTGGCAACTGGAATATCGGACGACGACGACTTCCAGGCTACCTCGACGGGTAGCCTGGAAGAATGGCGTAAAAACGAGCAGTGTTTTCTCTGTGTTTCAGATAATGTAGCTATAGATTAACGGAACAAGGCCTTTAGAATATATCCGTATTTAATGTCAGTGGATGAGCCGGATGGTCGTTGTCGGCGGAGTAAAATTGTCAGAGTCGGTATTTTTGCGGATATCAGTGTACGCTGATCGGCTGGCGAAATGACGATCGCTACCAGAGGTCAGGGGGTCGGGATAGACCCCGCCGAGAGCCAGCAGACCACCCAGGTACGCTCCCCCCCTGCTCTTCTTTGTCCAAAGTCTCGGAGAAGGATCGATCGGGCTGCTTATTTTCCTGATTTATTTTTCTCCGCAGATGCACAGCCCTCAAGGACCGCAGCAATTGACCGACGCCGTATCGGGCCTCCGATTGACCGATAATGCGGCCCAGAGCGAGTGCAACGACGAGTCGGGTAATTCCGCCCGAGACCCCGACTCGCAGCAGCGTCCCGAGCCAGATTTTCCGCACGCGAAACTGGCCATGTTGGACGAAAAGATATCTAGTCCGAGATGGGTGGTACCGGTTCTGCCCGAACAGGAGTTGGAGTGTCTTTTGCAAGCTAGTATAGAGCTTTGCAGGAAAGGTATTATTCGCCGGGAATAACGGAACTGTTGGCATCGGCGCGGCCAGAAGGGGGCCAGGGTGGCCACCCCCCGCTCACCCTCGGAACAGAGCTCGACCAAAAATCATTAAACTCAAATAATCTATTCATTTTATTTAACTTTCACCCGAGCGGGCGCAAAGAAATAATTTAACAAAACTTGATCTGCTGCCTTCGTCGTGATTTCGTAATATGCACAAACAGCTACTAATTCGTTACGTAAGTTTGATAGATATTCAATTTTCACAATTAAATCAACTGTGGATTTTGCCTACAGTCCATTAGATTTGCCGGCCGTTACACAAGCCGAAAAATACCGGAAGATCAACATTTTTCACCAACTAGCAGATAATATCATTGTAAATCTGAAACGCCGATTTGAGAATCTACCGTTAGCTCGTGCCTTTGATGCAATTCTTTAAATTGGATACGAATATCGGACAAGTTTCCTTTGATAATTATAGAAAAATCTTAATCGTTGCGTCAGGCTAGGAAGCTCTTGAAAAATTTGAGAAAGCGAATTAAAATCGAGTACTGCCCTAACTGTATAAACTTTTCCAAGCAGCCAAGATAGCGCATCGAGTTTTTCTGACACGAGGTGGATTAAAATATGGCTTGGACCGACAATGCTGCGGGAACGATTCTCTCATATGTCATTGGACACACGAGGACATGGAAAAATGATAACTATTCCAGCTGAAAAAAATGTTGGGCCGTTTTGCAGGAAAAAAAAAAACAAAAATAGAAAACTAAGTCTTATTCAATTGAGTACCTGTTGAGAGGGTCGTTTGAAGACTGGTAAATCGATTGAAGAATTATGAAGAAAAAAAACGTTAATTTTTTTTAAGCGTGCAAAAGTTTGATATTAACGTTAACACGAACGTGTGGCTAAATCAAGTTTCATATTTCATCTGTGTCGCGAGATTATTGACTATCGTATAAATTTTATTAAAAAATTAAAAATTAAAAAAAAGGTTTGCGATCGAAACCAATTTCTCCAGTCGGAGGCCCTCCGAGGCCCCCCCACGGCCCCATAAAAAAATTCTGGCTGCGCCAATGTTGCTTCGGATGGACTGTAAAATGAAAATATCATCGAAAGGAATGTTCGGCAAATGCTATAGCTGACAAAACATATTATTATGATAGTGGAAAAAAATATTTCAAGTAATTGCGACAAATAATATTGGAGTAATTGATAAATGAATAGCGAAACTCCTAAATATCGTCAGTGAATGGACACTCGAGCACCGGTAAATGGACGTGTAGTGTGGATGAACGCTGTAAAGGATAATGATTTATCAATTATTTTTTTATCAAATGCTAGATTTTGAGATGACTGTATTGCACAAAATTTATAATATTCTTGTACATATGAGTATTATATTTGTTATTACGATTTCGTAGAAAATACACAAAACTTGGTTGTATCTTATCGTGACATTGTCATAAAATTACCAAAGCTTCTTCCGACGGAGAAAGAGAAAATGATGTTTCGTCAATATTTAAATAACAAACGAAATTATTTGTCCATTAAATGAAAAGAGGTTATAATACAGCAGCGGTGAATAAACATGTCCAATTCTGACCTACTATTGCGAATTAATTTGAAATTTTTGCAAAAATTAAAGCACCATTCTATCTTGAATAATGGAAAAAAAAAAAAAAAAAAAAGTTAGCCCGAAGGCTGATGTGAAAAAAAAACTCCTAACTAAGTTCCGCGGTGCGCAAGTACCACAAACTAGAAAAATTCTGTATTGAAGTGAGAAATTAGTTTTAACGAGGCGTGTGATTTTTGTTTTGATAAATTACAGTGATCCAAGTTTTAATCGACAATTTTAAATACAATTGAGCTCTCGTCCATTCACCGGTAGCAGCAGGCCAGGCTTGAAAAAAAAGAAAAGAAAAAAAGAATTGCGAGTGAGGAAGAAGGATTGCTTTCAGGAATTGATGTACAGAGTGAGGCATGTCAGCGCTTTTTTCGAGAAGGCCTCACCATATCTTTTACCAAGATTCTCACCGACGACGCAGTCAACAGTTGGAAAGTCAACATTCACAATTGCATAAACGCAAATTGCGAACGTCTCATTGAACTCTGTGTTCTCAAGTTGGACGAGGATTGGTTTCCTCTTCTCGATCTGTTGGCGATGGTTTTTAATCCAAATAATAAGTGAGTCCGCGCGCGCGCGCGCCATTGTACAGTAATACGAGACGACGAGGACTCTCGTTCGACACGAGCTTGTCACCTTTTCCCTTGTGTTCGAAGATTTAATACTTACAACGCGGCGAGAGCTTCGGAAAGCGTGCCCCCTGGCAGTAACATAAGTGACGAGGAGATTTACGCGAGGTCGCCGCAAGATATGCGAAGTCCACGGGGCTGGCTGGTCGACCTCATTAACGGGTGCGTTTTCAACGACTGGCCTTTACTGTTCTCTCCGATAGTCTACATTATTTTGATTCTTCCTCTCGACAGATTCGGTATGCGTAACGGTTTCAACATATTGCTAGGGAGATTTCAAAGCGGTAGAAATTTAACAATACCAGTTATACACGCGTTGCTCCGACCGTTCGGTCTCTGTTACGAGTTACTCACCGTTCACACCATAGTGAAATACCTCATGCCCATTGTCGTGAGTACGCCAACTCGTTGACTCGTTGACTCGTTGACGATTACCGCTCAGAGAAGACATTTGGCCGTTTATCATTATTTTTATTTATTCAAATTGCAAAACAGGAAATGGTGCCTGTGATATTGGACAATTTGACGGACGAAGAATTGAAGAAGGAAGCGAAGAACGAGTCGAAAAACGACGCCATATCGTCTATTATAAAAGCGATGAAATGCCTTGTTTCCCGTGTACCCCAACAGGAGGACATGATCAAGAATTTGGAGATACTTAGACTGAAAATGATACTGAGGCTCTTACAGATATCCTCCTTCAACGGTAAAATGAATGCCCTCAACGAGGTTAACAAGGTCATCGCTGGCGTGAGTTATTATCCTCATCGGAATCCAAGCCTGGAGGAGGAGGAATGGCTCACCGCCGAACGTATGGCCGTAAGTACTCGTTCCTCAACAAATCCAATCCCTCGAGACTCGTCGCGAAAGCAACTTTTTTTCTTTCTTTTTTCTTTTTTCTTTTTTTCTTTTTTTTTTTTCTTTCAGAAATGGATAAAAGAGAACGGCGTGTTGGAGATCGTGTTGAGAGACTCGTTGCATCAGCCCCAGTACGTCGAGAAGTTGGAAAAAATATTGCGCTTCATAATAAAGGAGAGAACATTGACGCTGGACGATCTGGACGCCGTTTGGGCGGCGCAGGCCGGTAAACACGAGGCCATAGTGAAGAACGTGCACGATCTTCTGGCCAAGCTAGCTTGGGATTTCAGCCCCGAACAACTCGATCATTTGTTCGAGTGTTTTCAGGTACTTTTTCACCTTTCGCGAAAGGGGCTGCCATGCTTCGTTTTGGCTTTCTCTTCTTCTTTTTTTTTATTTCCATTCGAATTTTTTCAACACCGTGGCCGTTGCAGACGAGCTGGAAGACTGCCAATAAAAAGCAACGCGAGAAACTGTTGGAACTCATACGGAGGCTCGCGGAGGACGACAAAGACGGCGTGATGGCGCACAAGGTTAGCTCCTTCGAATATCCAAAGTCCTTGAAAGAACGCTCGATTTTTTATTCTTATTTTATTTTTATTTTTTTTCTCTCGCTCACACCTCGCGCGACTCGTTGAGTTATTCGAGTTCGGGAATTTCGCAATAGCAGCGTGCAATATATTGAGGAGACAAAATAACAATGTTACACGGCAGGTGTTGACGCTGTTCTGGAACTTGGCCCATTCGGACGAGGTGCCGACGGAAATAATGGATCAGGCGTTGAACGCTCACGTCAAGATTCTCGATTATTCGTGCTCTCAGGAGCGAGACGCCCAAAAAACTGTTTGGCTCGACAAGTGTGTCGAGGAATTAAAGACGAGCGACAAGTGGGCGCTGCCGGCGTTGAAGCAGATACGCGAAATCTGTTGCCTCTACGAGCCCAATCCGAATATTGGTAATAATCAACGTAGTCATCATGTATATTATAGGTGGGTGGCAGCGACCTAAGTTCGCCATTGGAACTGAACGATCAGCGAGGAAGAAAACGGACGAAGAAAATGTTCGTCGAGCGTGAAATAATTTTCTTTCTCCTTTCGGCTAAATTTCTTCCAGGCAAGAAGTCATCGAACGTCTTCAGAGTCATCATTCGGTCGTGATTCTCGTGACGAACAGTTTAACGAATTATATGGATACCGTGCGCAATCTCGCGAAACAGTATGTCGAACTCGATGACACGACTCTCATGCCGGACGGCCGGTACAATCATATTATGCAAGTGCAGGAGAGGCTCAATTTCTTGAGGTTCCTATTGAAGGTGAGTCCGAGGGAATTTTGAGAAAAACAAACAAACGTGGAGCATCCTTGGTGTGAAAATCATTTTTTTTCCTGCCAAAGTTAACGTAGGAAAATCGATGCGTCGTTTTTTTTAAAGGAATTTCGATTACAAAATCTATATGCTCGTAGACGCGTGAAATTTTTATCGCCCTCGAGATTAATTTAAGATGCATCAACTGTCGAAAAGTCAATCGGTTTCACAATATATACTTTCGGAGATTTTCGCGTTGAACCTTTGTACATTTGGTTGGTACACGTGACATCTCGGAAGAACCTCTTATCGTCGGGTCAAAAATAATACCAAGATTTCGATTTTTTTAACCCGAGCACACTGCCATTATAACGTTCGGGGAATATCGTGTTAAACGATCGATTGGTCTCTCTACTTCCTTCATTATTGACAATACTCGGAAAACAAAAGTATGTGAATTTTCCGCTCGAACGGTGTGTGTGTGTGTGTGTTTTCGGACATTAGCGAAACTTGTAGGTTGAACGTGGCGACACCGCGTTCACTGCCTCTCACAGTCAAGTATTAACTGGCGGATATTTTTTTTTTTTCGGTGGATCTTTAAAACCTAGAATAAAAATGTATTTACTCGTCCCCGCGCTCGACATTTTTAACGTTTTCTCGCCTTTGCCGAATCAAAAACTATAAAACGTGTAAATACACACAATACAACAACAAGAAAAAGAGGCTCTTTAACCTCTGGAACCGACGATCCTTCAGTGATAGTTAGTCGTGCCAGTGGCAGAGAATGCCGCTGTTGCCAAGTCCATCGGTTGTATCTTTTTTTTTATTTTTTTAATTTTTTTAATTTTTTTATAGAATTCCAACATATTTATATTGAATTGCAAAAATAATAAGCATTTATATCATTTCCCGACTTGAAATATTTTTCAACAATATTATGAGTAGGAAATTGCCCGATAATAATTTATTTTTATATGAAATTTTATTCGTAAGAAGTTGACGCTCTGTCGTAAACTCGTTGTGTTTTCATGTCCACTCTTGCAGCTAAAGAACGGTATCGAAACTCCTTGATGAAGGCAGAATTCCAGTCTTGAGGCTTAAATTTCGGGATTTTTTCGGGCTCGTTAAAAATCATATATACATGTATATATTTAGTATCCATTTTTTTTACCGTCTTTTTATTCATGTTCCAAGAACTTACAAATAAAATTGTTTTCGTGAAAAAAATGAAAAAGTCACGTTCCTCTAAATATGGCCGTGAACAAAAAATGGGCTTGAGACGGTTGACACGATTCCAAAGCTCCTATTCGATTGAAACAGAAATAAAAGCAATTTTCTTGAACAATAAACATGTCATTGTGGCAGATATCAAAGAGGATTTTTTTTTTAACGGTGAGTGCTTTAAAAAAGTCAAATTTTTCGCTCTAATTATTGAGTTTATAACTTTATTTAAAAAGTCATACGAATAATGTCCGAGCTAGGGACGATAGAGAGATATATACCGAAGGTCCGTACGAAATTTCAAGGCAATCAGTTGAGCAGAAGCCGAAAATGTCAGATAGCAAAAAGAGAAAGAAAAAAAAATGAAATGGCGCCTGTCTGAAAAAATTAAACGTTAAATTTTGTTTGGGTTTGTTTTTTAATGGTAAAAATAATAATAGTTTCGCATTGGCCGAGGTAGGGACGATAGAGGGATATACAGGGCTACTGGTTATTGGTCACGATCCCGTGCCCCAAGATTCTTGTTAGCGAACTCTTATGTGATTCTATGAGGAGGGGAAAAAAAAAGAAAAAAAAACCGTTGCGCTTCGGCGACGCGAACTTTGACTCTGTAGGAATAGTTAAATAATAAATAGTGTCTTTTGTGTGAACAAGGACGGGCAATTGTGGCTCTGCGAGGGCCAAGCGAAACAGATATGGCAATGTCTCGCCGAGCAGGCGGTCTTCGTTTCCGATCGCGAGGCTTGCTTCAAGTGGTTCTCGAAATTGATGGGCGAAGAGCCGGATCTGGATCCGGCGATAAACAAAGACTTCTTCGAGAACAACATACTACAATTCGATCCTACGCTGTTGACCGAGAGTGGCATAAAGTGTTACGAGCGATTCTTCAAAGCCGTAAACTCGAAAGAGGGTAAGCTCAAGCTGAAACGGCGAACATTTCTCATGGACGACGTTGATCTGATCGGCACGGACTATCTTTGGAGGGTGAGTAATGGCGGGGGGGGGGGAGGTTTCGCCGCCAATTTTGGCAAGGAAAAATGTCTATCGCGGTGGTCCATCCAGGTGGTGACGAACAGTCCCGTGGAAATAGCGAGCCGCGGTATAGAGCTCCTCAAAGAGGTCAATACAAATTTGGGGCCGCGTTTGCAATCTTCGGTCCTCGATTTTCACGAGACTTTCATAGCCGAGTGCATGGATCGTTTGAAAGCTCATTACGATACCGTATCGGTATTGAACACCGAGTACAATCGCGAGAAAGGTGACGAGGAGGATCTTCAGATGGCGAACACGATACGCTCCGAGGCCCTGAAAATGTGTCGGGTGATGAAAGTACTGCAGGAATACATAAACGAGTGCGATACCGCCTTTCCCGGTGAACGGAGAGTTTTGCCCCTTCACAGGTGAGTCTTGCGAGAAGAGCTTCCCTCCTCCTCCTCCTCCTCCTCCTCCTCCTCCTGTACAAAGAGCCTTTTCAACCTATTTACCTTTCTCACCTTGGATTACAGAGCGGCGCGTGGCAAACACTTGTCTTTGGTCATACGTTTCGTCTGTCCCGGACGCAACGTCGAGGACATCGACATCTTTACGCATAGCAACGACACCCTGGCGTCTCTCAGGCGTCAGATACTCCGACGCATCAAAGCGAGCGGGACGAACGTCAAGCTCGATTTGTTTATTAACTGTGAATCCCTCGAGCAGCCGGACGACAGGAAACTCTTGTCTCAAATACCCCTGGGGGACAAAACGGTGAGTGAAAACGCGACGCGGATTTCTTCGAACCAGACACCGCGATCACCAAATCTTTTAACGGGCTATTCTAGTCTAGAGGCCTAAATTTCGGCCCACTTTTCGGGCATGATGAAATATATATATATATATATATATATATTAGCATGCATTGTTTCAGCCTTTTCGTTGATGTTTCGAGAACTTGGAAAATAAAATTGTGCAAAAAAATAAAATTGCAAAAGTTACGAGCCTCTAAATATGACCGTGAAAACACAAGGGTTGAGGCGGTTGACTCGATTCCAAAGCACCCATTAATCTCAAATAGAAATGTAACCATTTTTTAAACGAATAAGAATGTCATTATGCCAGGTACCAAAGAGAACACGTTTTTGTTGTTGTTGTTGTTAATGCCGACCGGCTGATGGAAAATTTAATTTTTCGCACCATTTTTTCAAAATATTTAATTAATAAAAAATAGTAACAATAATAATTTGGCAATTCCCTTCTGTAAGGCCGATAGAGGGATATATACCGAAGGTACATACCAAATTTCAAATCCATTGGTTAGATACAACTCGAGATTTTATGTCAACCAGGTTGAAAAAAAAAAAAAAAAAAAAAAAAAAACTAGTTTCGAGAAAAACGCGTTTAAAGTTTTGAGTAAAATTTCAGAGAAGCGCAACTATCCAAGTGGTACAATGGCATGTTATCCTTGCGTTATATCAATCGGCCATTCCTGCCGCGTAAAGTGTGGCTTCCTCGACTTCGAAACGACGATCTTGCGAAGCTCGTTCTTCCCCAAGAGCAATTCTAGCTTCCTTGGAATCTTCCGATTCGCGCGGTTTCGGCCTCTCAATCCGGCCGTATTCAAATCGCTATAGCTTTGTAAATATTGGAAATTTCGACGTGTCCTTTTGAGAAGACATTCTTGAGAGTCTATAGTGGTAGAAAATGGGGGGGAAAAAAAATCGTTTTTTCCCAATTTTCTATACCAGCATATACCCCCTTAACACTTGCCGCGAATTCCCGTTTGCAGCTGCTGTCCGCCAAGTTTAGTCAAGTAAACAGTAACATGCCAAGTTCGCCGGACAGCAGTTCCGACAGCTCGACGAGTTCGCCTCATCATACGTACGACCGACCGAATTTGGCAGCTGAGAATCGTTTGCCCGGTGTGGTAAGTGCAAAAAAAGTGCGCCCCTCTGTCTTTGGATTCGTCGATAGATCTCATTGTCAACGAGCTTGCGCTTTCCGTCAGGTAATATCCCAGCGATCGCAGTACGCTCAGTTTTTCTTTCAACTGGCGGATCTCGGTTGCGCACTGAAGCTCGAGCAGTTGCGCGACGGGGCGCGCAATCTTTTGCAACTTGTGCCACCGGATGTACTGACGGTGACGCGATTGGAGCGGGTTTTCGACGTCCACAAGGGCGATGATACCCCGCAGAACCCACCGTCGGACGATCTCAATGCGACCATCGACAGCCTCTTCTTTGCGGCGAGTCCCAGCCAAGTTTGGTACAATTTGGAGGTTCGTAATAACGACTCGACGCGTTTCCTTCAACGGAGACAAATCATTCGGGCACGAATGATGGACCGTTCAATTTAAATATTATCCAAAGAAACTTTTTCATTGCGGCAACCAACGAAAAAAGTATTATTCCGATAGTGGAGAAAAATATAGCAAGTAATTGCAACAAATAATATCGGAGGAATTGACAAATGGGTAGGGAAATGACTCAATGACGCCAGTGACTTGACGAAATTACCAGCGAATAGACTGGCGTAGTGTGGATGAGCGCTGTAAAGGATAACGATACTTTTCACTCACATTTTTCACACTATTTCGATGGTAAAACGCCGAGTGTAGGGATCTTCGTCGTGTCGTGCGAATGACAATTATAGTGATTCGAGTTTCAATCGACAATCAATATTCTTGACTTATTTAAAATATAAATGCCATATCGTCCATTAACCGGTCGATATAGCCTATCTCTCGTTGTACTCGTTGATGCAAGAGCGCGTTTAAATTGTTCAGGTATTGTACACGCTACTGATGCCGGCACTGGATCCAATGTCGGAGCGGGCCTTCGAATTTCAGTACAACTTCATAAAGAGCGGCAAGGCGCCGGTCGTCTTCGATATGCTCGCAAAAGGCAAATTTCGAATGAAGAACGTGGACGAGACGACCAAGAGGTCGGCGTATCTAACGATACTGAAACTTTGCAAATTGTTGCTTACCGTGGTGGGGAACGTGATGGCCTGCGTGATGGACGAGCCGAAGCAGCAGCAAACGTCGCCGCCGTCACCACCACCGCCGCCGCCGCCACCACCGCCGCCGCCGCCT
This sequence comes from Ophion ventricosus, assembly GCA_963932345.1. Taxonomy (NCBI): domain Eukaryota; kingdom Metazoa; phylum Arthropoda; class Insecta; order Hymenoptera; family Ichneumonidae; genus Ophion; species Ophion ventricosus. The sequence goes on from OZ010716.1 coordinate 31,542,002, forward strand.
CCGCTCCCCGCCTCAGCTCTCACTCCGGAGAACCACGAGGCTCACGCGAACAATCGTGGCCACGTCGCGGTACTGCAGCAAGCTTTGTACAGTGTGCCAAATCGTAACACGGAGTACATGCTGCGAAGCGTGGCGGACAAGCTGGCTCAGCACTTTTCCAGCAGAATATTGGCCGGTGAAACGGAATCTGACGGGTGTCAAGCTTTCTCCTGGGGTTTTCCCGACGCTACGACCATACTGTCGATAATAAAAGTCGCTTGGGCGGCCTCAACCGGGAATCTGGCCAACGTCGACGGCTCGGTTAACGTTATACACCTCATGCACGAGGCGAATCAGGCTAACCCGCGCAATTTGGATGCCAACGATGTTCTCGTTTGCAAAGAGGCACTCGAGGTTCTAACGATTGCATTCGTCCTTAATCCGAACGCACTCGTTGGGCTGACGCGGGAAAAAATGTGGCGCGCCTTTCTCATAGATCTCGTACTACTGAGCACTTCGAGGCCCGTAAGAATCGCCGCCGCGGACCAATTTTTACTCATCTCTACGTGGTGCAGCAGCGGCCATCAGGCCCTTCAACAATCGATACTCTTGTTGATGAGCGTACTCGATACTACCGTCGTGGAAAATGCCAAACAGTGCCAGGAGTACTTTCAGGTACAGTAGAGGAGAACCTCGATTATCCCAATTATCCGAACGTTGCCGTTAAATGCACGCTGCTCTCCATCAAGAACCGCGCACTTTTGTTTCTCCTTTCCAGCGCGCACAGATAAATCTTTATTCTCTCAAATCTTTTACATCCCGTATGTATGTGTCGGAAGTCTTGAAATTCCCAAGCGTAAATGTAATGTTCTTACACGTTGGAGAAAAAAACAAAAGTGGAATTTCTTTCCAAGCTAGACAAAAGCGAAACTAGCGCGGCTCTCGTACACGCCTTTGTGATGTTGGAAAAATCGAGACACTCGACGATGGACGACTGTACAACAGCAAAGAAATAAACTAAGCATTCGATGTTTGAAAGAGGGTGTGTGTATACATATATATACACACATGTATCTCTTTGATACAGACTGTGTATCTATTTCTCAATTTCTGTTTTATATTATGCCTTGAGATCAAAAAATTGCGTTTCGATTATTCGAAGCATCTTTGGTTCCAATTGATTTGAATAATGGAGGTTCCGCTCTATGCTTTTGACTCGTGTACATTTTTATTGGAAAAGCTCGACATTGCTCGACTGTAAACCTGTACGCTTTTGTCCAGCTCTTGTGCCGGCTACTCAATTGCGCTCACATATCAGGCTGTCCCCTGCCCACCGCCGAATCATTGTTGGCGATCGAAATAACGTGGCTGAAGAATGTACGGGACAGCGTGAAGGAGACGGGCGAGAGCCAAGTCGAGGATGCTCTCCTCGAGGGCTACCTCAGTCTCACCAAAGAACTACTCGCCTTCGTACCGGCCTCGATAAAATACGGCATCGGTAGCGACGAGAAGAGAGGCTTGAACATGATCAAAGTGTGTTTCCAATGGCCGTAGCGAGCAACCAACCAACCAACGAGACAGAGCACAAGACATTTATCCTCTAACGTTGATTTGTTTTTTCTTCTTTCTTCCGTCCTTTCCGTTTCTTCAGGAACTAGTCCAAGATTTTGTATTTCCGGCCTCGTGCATGATGCTGCAGCTGCGATCGAGCGGCGAGCTAACGTCCGCCCAGGCCTCGCCGGTATGCACGACTCCGCAATCGATAAGCGCCGCTTTCGATTTGCTCGTCGGCCTCTGCACCGGTAGCGTGCCCAACATGAAGCTTCTAGTCACTACGCTGAGCGATATGTTTTACGCGGAAAAGGACGAGCCCCTGGTCGATTGGGACTACATGCCGCCCGTTGGACCGAGACCGCTGAAAGGCTTCGTCGGCCTCAAGAACGCCGGTGCAACGTGTTACATGAATTCGGTTTTGCAACAGCTCTACATGGTCGAGAGTATAAGGGTCGGACTTTTGGCCGCGGAGGGCGCTGCCGTTGATCTCAACGAGGACTTTTCCGGCGAGGAGCGCCTCGACGGGGGGGAACAAACTATAGAGACGAACGACAACGACACGAACGAGGAAAAGTGCGGCATCGACGAGTCGAGGAAGGAATACAATATCGGTATTTTGAAACAAGTACAAGCGATTTTCGGACACTTGGCTTACAGCAAGTTGCAGTACTACATACCGCGAGGTCTTTGGAAACATTTCAAGTGAGTCTCTCAAACTCGGGCCGTTTATCAAACACTTGACCCTTACTCACTCACCTATAAAGAATGCCTAAAATCGATACTCTTGTTGATTAAATCCTCAAGTCCACGTCGCGGACCAAGTCGCGGGCCGAAGCTAGTCGTACGATATTTTCCGAGCCCCTTTAACACTCTCCTTCCTAACAGACTTCAGGGCGAGCCCGTCAATCTCCGGGAGCAACAGGACGCTGTCGAGTTTTTCATGAGTCTGATCGAGAGCCTGGACGAAGCGTTGAAGGCCCTCGGCCACGAGCAAATTATGGGAAAGATTCTCGGTGGTTCTTACAGCGACCAAAAAATTTGCAAAGGTTGTCCCCACAGGTAAATTCCCTTCCCCCTCGTCCTTTCCCCACGGGCGCTTACTCCTCAAGCGCGAATTGTCTTGTTGATGTCTCGAAAAATCCATGCTTCAGATACTCGAAGGAAGAGCCTTTCAGTGTGATAAGCGTCGACATAAGAAATCACAGCAACCTCCTCGATTCGTTGGAACAATACGTTAAAGGTGAAATTCTCGAAGGTGCTGACGCTTATCACTGCGACAAGTGTGACAAAAAGGTGAGGGGCGGGGGGGGGGGGGGGGGATTTACGATCGGTCGTTGCAAAGCGACGCGTGTAATCTCGAGTGAAGATTTTTTTTTCTCGACAGAGGCTGACGGAAATAAAACGTTTTTTTTCTTTTTTTTTCTTTTTTTTTCTTTTTTTTTCCATCTATAAGAATGTCCTCGTGGCAGGTGACAACGAGATGAGAGAAGACAAATAAGATTTAATGACGACTGTCGGAAAAAAAAAATTAAATTTTTCATCCTATTTTTTCAGTCTTTCATTTTTTCTTTATATGGTAATAATAATTCTTTCGGAATGGCCGAGGTAGGGACGATAAAGGGTCATTGATACCGAAGGACCGTACCAAATTCCAAAGTAAATCCGTCCGATAGAGCTCGAGAAAAACGCGTTTAAAGTTTCGAGTAGAATCGCGGACAATCGCGCAACCGTGTAATCACGAATGAAAATACTTTCTCGACAGGTCGTCACCGTTAAGAGGCTCTGCGTTAAGAAACTTCCACCGATATTGGCTATACAACTGAAACGTTTCGAGTACGATTACGATCGTGTCTGCGCCATAAAGTTCAACGACTACTTCGAATTTCCGCGCAACTTGGACATGGAGCCCTACACCGTGTCGGGCCTCGCAAAACTCGAGGGTGAAGTCATTGACTGCGACTACGAGGAGGTTTACAAGGGCACCTGTACCAAGTATCGATTGAGCGGGATCGTCGTCCACAGCGGACAGGCCAGCGGTGGACATTACTATTCCTTCATTTTGCACAGGTTATTGGAATCCCCGTCAACTATTGGCTCCGTGCAAAGTATAGATTGGGAGGCTAATGAAATCGAAGGCAGGGCCCGCAGTGGAGAAAAATCAATTCGATAAACTCGGCTATTTATCTGTCAAATGCGTATCAGCGTTGTACGAGATTTTCGTGATTAAATTAAAAATGGGCCTCGAAAGTTTCGGTGTAACTTCAGATATACCGGAATAAAATAGTATAAAGGAAAATTTTATCGATTCCCTACAGTAAATTCCAAGTTGGAGCAACGCGATAAATGCAGTATGGAAGAAAAAAATAAGTCAACGTTGTAAGGTTTGACTCGTGACACGAGCTTCAATTATTAAACTCGGCTCATTGTCCTTGAGTCTTCTCTACATGCCTCCTCACGTGTTTAGCAGATACCAACAGTTTTCACTTGGATTGAGTTTGAGGTTGGAAATTAATATTGCCAGTTGCACTCTCGAAGCCGCTCTCAAAAATTATCCCCTCATTTCGGTCTGAAAACAAAATTTCATTAATCATTAGTGTTACAGCAACGATACGTGTTTGTTAAATTTCAACAAAAGCAATTATTATATAGCTTCATCTTTCTCGTCTCGTAAGAAAATTACGAGCAAAGAAAATTTTAAGCAAATTCAAGCTACGTTTGTTTTTTTCCGCTCTACTCAAAGCAAACACTTGTCGCCGCCGTCTTTGTGGTCAGACAAATTCAAGCGAACCAATGAAACGCGATATTAATTTTTATCATTTATCGCAATATCGTAACGGTAATGACAGAGTCGAGGGGGAAAAAACAACAACAACAACACAAAGAACGCTACACGGCGCTTCTGTTGCGCACGGAGCCAATACGGAACTTTCTACGATTTGTCAATTCTCTTGTTTCCACGATACTAAACGCGTCTGACGATGCTAGGCAAAACGACGGTAGCGTCAAGTGGTACAAGTTCGACGACGGTGACGTGACTGAATGCAAGATGCAAGAGGAGGAGGAGATGAAGGCGCATTGTTTCGGCGGCGAGTATTTGGGCGAGGTTTTCGATCATATGCTCAAACGTATGAATTTCCGACGGCAGAAACGATGGTGGAACGCTTACATGTTGTTCTACACGCGACTCGACGTTGAAGCCGAGTCTCTTACCAAAAGCGTCACCGAATTGTCCCTCTGTAAGCTCATCCTTGCATCAAATTTATTTATAAGAAAAACAATTAATAAAAGCAATAATGACGAGAATATTTTGTCGTGCAGACACAAAATTGGGAGTTATGAAAATGCCCGCGGCAATCGAGAACAGCGTTAGGAAGCAAAACATCAAGTTTATGCACAATCGGAATCAATTCAACGCCGAGTACTTTCAATTCATTCGAAAGCTTGTCTCGTGCAATCCGGTGCATTCGGCGAATCGTCAGAATTTGAACGAAATATGCGTGAGTTAATGTTGAATCGCGGGTGACGATAAACCTATATTCATGTTTGTTTCGTCCATGTTTTTTGTTTTTTATTTTTTTATTTTTTTTATTTTTTATTTTTATTTTTTTGTTGCGAAGAGTCCCGAAGCCGAGGAACTGTCGATGCTCTCGGTACAGCTGGCCTCTAGGTTTCTCTTCTATACTGGATTCCACACGAAAAAAACCCTCCGAGGAACCGCAACAGACTGGTACGACATACTGTGTCATCACCTGAGATGCAGCAAAGCCATACGGTCTTGGTTCGCCCACAACGTACTCTTCAACCACCCACACAGGTACGTGCAAACAAAACCATCCTTTTGCTTCATTTATCAATTGAACAAAATGTCATTGTTTCACTCTTGAAGGAGTTTCGGGACGAGTGACGAGATGTTACAATTTTTTCATTGAAATTTCTACAATAGATTCTGTGTCATATGCCGAATGCACCGTGGAAAAAACAAAAACTGCGCTCTTGGCAAATTTATCAAATTTTTTTTAATGTGAAATAATCGAAAAATACACATTGATATAGCATTTGAAACACGTTATTAATACGCTCGTGCAACAATAATAATAATAATCTTAAATGCAGGACTCAACATTTATAACGGTAATCGTGTAGTTTTCGTACAAAATATATGTGTGTGATAGAAGTTGGTGCCCTGCTCAAGAACAATAGAATTCCCCTCTGATACCCCTTAAAGATAAGCTGCCCCGAAACTCCTTAAGGTATTCCTTTCACGAAGCCGAATATTTAATAATTGACTGATTTTCGACTACAATGGGGTAAAAATACAAGTTGCCGGACTTAAAAAAAAATAAAAAATAAAAAAAATCGTCTAATTTATGAAGATTACACGCTGGCCACATTTACATTAGATAATTTATATTCAAAATAGCTCTAGATGTCTGATACAAAATGTCCCGAGCATGTGAAAATCCTGAAGATTCCGTAACGACTATAAAAACAGAGGCTCACCGAATGTGAAATATTAACGATAAAACTTTGAAAAACGTGACTAGCGGAAGAATTTTGGTAAGCGCGGCTTCTCAGAGAACATGTAAAAATGTCTTAATGTAGAAAATGAATGGGAAACTTTCCAGTTAATCGTTGGGTGTAACAATCAATTTGATTGTTACTTATTTGTTATGAAGCCTGCGAGTGTAATATAGGAATGATTAAAAAGGGGGCCGTATGACGTGAGGCGACGTGAAATGCGGCTCTCCGCGAACGGAATACCTTGAAACGATGAAGAAGAAAAAAAAAGAAAAGAAAAGAAAAAAATGGACAAAGCCGTAAAAAAAATTTACAGATTTTGCGAATATCTGCTGAGCTGCCCGAGCACGGAAATACGATCAGCATTTTCGAAGATCCTCGTATGCCTGGCTCACTTCTCGCTTCAGGACGGCCCCTGTGCTCCACCTAGTCTAAACGCACCGAGTGAGTTTTCACTCTTTTCTTTTCTCTCAATTATCGATGCACTGGCAAACTTGGATAATAACGAAGATTTTCGTTTCTCGACGATAATCGATACGGCGAGAGGAGATAAATGAATATTAATTATTCTCGTTCGATGGGAAAAGCGATACTTTTAGATCCGAACGCGACGCTCAGCGATCATTTACTGCACGCCGTATTGTCACTGCTTCTTCGTGAAATAGCGGATCATGGACGGCATCTGCCCCACTATTGTACGCTTTTCCATACGTACGCGTCATTCGGACTCACCGCGAAGGCGCAGCTTATCAAGGTAAAACACGAGTTTATGCGCACCAGCCAACCGGTCATTTTCGCTTCGCAGACGGCTGACCGCGGGCCAACGTAATTCTACGCATTGAAATACTTGAAACATTTTCCCGTCATCCAATGAAAATTTCCTTCCACGCGAACGTGGATCACTGGAAACGATCAACGACTTTCGACACCTAGATTTGTAGACGCTTGACATTTTTATCGCCCTCGAGATTATTTTAGGACCCATGGACTGTCGAAAAATCAATCGCTTTCACAAAATGCTTTCGGACATTTTTTATGTTCAACCTTTATCCATTTGGCGATGGCACTTGACACCTCGCGTTAACACACCAGTTATAAGGGACTAAAATATTTAATACCGTTCTTTCGATTGTTTTTTTTTAACTGACAAAAGTGTTGATTATAGTGTTAGGAATATCCCGCGTTGAGTTATCAAGTCCTTTCTCTACTTCGTTCGTTAATAAAAGAAATAATAAGTATGGGCATTTTCAGCGCGAACGGGCTTTGTTTTCGGAAATTTCACGAAACTCGTAGGTTTAAAAACGTGGCGACATCGCGTTAACTGACTCTGTCGAGTGAGCCACTCACGGTCGAGCATTAGCCGCGGCGGATATTTCAAAATCGGCGGATGTGTACTGCATTTGAACTTGGTAATCAAATTTATTCGTTCGCTCGACATTTTTTACGTTTTTTTTTTTCTTCGACTTTGCCGAATAAAAAATTCTTTATAAAACGTAAATAACATGAAACGCGAACGATGCTCTACCGATAGTCAGTCTTTTTCGAGTGCCAGAGAATGCCGCTCTTGTCGAGTCTATCGGTGATTTTTTTCTCATCAATAAAATCGCAACATATTTATATTTAATTGGGAAAATAATAACAAGTATCCATATCATTTCCCGACTTGGCCATATTCATTTGGCCAACAATATTACGAGTTGAAAATTGCCCGATAACATTTTATTTTCACATGAAATTTTATTCGCGACAAGTTGCCACCCTGCCGAAAACTCATTGTATTTTCATGCCCCCACTCTTGTAGTAGCTAAGGAAAGGTATCGAAACTCTTTAAAGTAGTATTTTGGTCTAGCAGCCTACATTAAGGGCCTGATAAAAAAAAATATATATATATGTATATATATATTTTACGATCCATTTTTACAATCAATTTTACACTAAGAACGTAGCAATATGGCGGTGAAAAAGAAGGATCGATTGGATTTACATGATTCCAAAGCTCCCTATTCGTCTTTAGAAGAAACAAAAGCAATTTTATCGATCAATAAGAATGTCATTATGGCAGGTAACAGAGAGAAAAAGTGATTTAACGGCGACTGTCTAAAAAAAACGTTAATATTTCGCCCCATTTTTTCCAGAGTTAAATTTTTTTGTAATAATAATAATAATAATAATTTCGCAATGACCGAGGTTGGGGGATTGCGATGGAGGGATGCATACCGAAGGTCCAGCTTGGAAAAAGTACTTTCGAGAAAACGCGTTCAAAGTTTTGAGTAGAATTTCAGACAAGCGCAACTATCCAAGTGGTACAATGGTATGTTATACTTACGTTGTACGAATGAGCTATTCCTGCCTCGTAAGATGTAATTTGAAGGAAATGCGAAAAAGAAATGAATTTTTAAGAACTTGAAGACTGGTACACCCCCTCGAGAAGTCGACAAATAAAAAGCCACGCAATTCCGCGATATTGGAAGAAAAAGAAAAAGAAAAAGAAAAAGACGAAGAAGAAGAAGAAAAGAGTTTAATCGTTACGCTCTTGCGGGTTTTCACGAATGACTTTTACTTTTGATATCGCGGCGTCTGTCGGCAAAGGACTAACTCTTTGCTTTGCCTTGTTTCAGTTGAACGTGCCGGTAACGTTTATGCTCGTAGCGATCGACGAGGGTCCAGGTCCAACGATCAAGTACCAATATCCGGAATTGACGAAGCTCCATCAGGTGGTCAGTATGCTGATACGATGCTGCGACGTTTCGATGAAGGCTCAATCGAGCCACGGTACGTCGGGTGCCCTACCGCTGGCGAATCCTTACGGCGATCCGGCCTGCCAATCGGAATATTTGATGCCGATACAGCCTCAGGCGGCCGACATACTCTTCATAAGAACGAGTTACATTAAAAAATTGATCGAGGACGCGAATGTTACGGAGGACACGATCAAGTTGCTGCAGTATTGTTGTTGGGAAAATCCGCATTTATCGAGAACCGTTCTCAGCGAGTTGCTGTGGCAGATCGGTCTCGCTTACGCCCACGAGCTCCGACATCATACCGATCTTTTGCTCACGATGCTTCTCATGGAAGACTCGTGGCAGACGCATCGAGTTCACAACGCACTCAAAGGTACGATACTTCGGGACAAATTGCCAAATCCTACAATTTCGTTTAAATTCACACTTTCTCATGTGCCGAATGCACCCTCGAAATTTTTTTATCGATCCTCTACACCCTTTCCAAATACACTCATCGCTGATCGGCAATTTTACGCGCTAAATAGTCCGAAGAAATGCAAAATCATTCGCGCTACATTGTGACAATTGTCTCTCACTCAATAATTCAATTATCCGTCTACACCGTTTTTCGATTATTGACATTTTTCGCAACGAAAACTATCAGTTTTTCCCCCACCGACCGAACGTAGAGGCCAAGTGTTGGTAACGTTGCGTCAGTGCTAAATAGTACGCGCGCGTCTTTAAATACCGCTCATCGCCGTGGGACAGCTATAAGTTCAATGAAACGCTTTTTCAAAGACAAGTCATACCTTTTATTTTTCACACCTAACATTTATTCTTCATTATTGATTCGCCTCAATGAACGAATGTTTTTTTTTACATTGCTTGATTGAGGCAATGCTTGATTGATCCGTTAGGCTGGCGGCAACGGATCAAGCGTCGCAAACCGTAAAAAAAAAACAACACTCTCAACACAAACTGTGTCGCCAAGGGGTTTTTTTTTCTTTTTTTTTTTTTTCTTTCATATAAAATAATCGAAAAATGCACAGTGATGTAACATTGAAACACGTTATCAAAGACCCAAACCAACGATAAAAGAAAGAGACTCCGCTCTTTTGAAGGACGGACAACGTCTTTCTCTTCGTTTGCCCGAAATGTGGTTCGTTTAGGAGAAAACTTGGTTGTAGGATTTTAACCGATCGGACGTGCGAGCCATGTCCATGATACGCTTATGTAAAAATAATAATAATCCAAAATGCATAACTCGAAGTTTACAAGAGTAATCCTGTAGTTTTCGAACGAAATATTGGTATATAAAAAATTGGCGCCCTCCTCGAGAACAATAGAATTGCCCAGCCCCGCTACCCTCTGAATACAAGCTGTCCCGAAGCTCCTTGATCGTTAATTTTGGGCGTATCCGTCACAGGAGTGCCCGACGATCGGGAGGGTCTCTTCGAAACGATCAACAGGAGCAAGAATCACTATCAGAAACGCGCCTATCAGTGTATCAAGTGCATCGTTCAATTGTTCAGCAAATGCAGACTGGCTCATCAGTTGCTCTATCGCAGTCCTGATCTCAAGAAGAAATGGCTTCACGCCATAGAGTGGTTGCAGGACGAACTTGACAAGGTAACGAAACTTGGTCTTTTCGTAAACGACATTTTTTCCTCGCCGAAGATGAAATTGCAATAGGAAGCTACACGTTTGGTTTCCTTTGGTTTTTGTTTGTTGTCATCGGTGAAATACTCAGAGACCGTACACGGACGCCGCGCCGTACACTCATCCCTACAATTGGTCGCCGCCGGCTCAATCGAACGAGTCGACGACTGGCTACTTCCTCGAGCGCAGCAACAGCGCGAAAAAGACGTTGGAACGTGCCATCGAACTTTGCCAGGACGAGGAGCAGGAGATTGAGGACGCGAGCGAGGAGTGCGTCGAGGATCCCGACGATGGCCAGGAGAAGTCGATACGCGCTGCCAATGTTAAACGGTACGTTTACGACTAGGAAAGCGTTAAACGATGAGCTCGAGCACATTCCGAGCTCGCGCGCCCTTGGAAGCCAAAACAAACGCGGTGGGTGGGGGGATGGTGGTGGTGGTGTGCTCGAGCACAGGCTCACGCGCCCCATTCGAACCGAAATCTTTAAACTCGATCGATCGGCTTTTCCTTATCACGCTCTGTCGACGCTTGCGTTGGAACGAAAATTCCTTTTGTATCTTTTATGGTACTTTTTTTGCCCCAGGCTCAAATGGTACAACTTCGAGATGAAAAAAAAAAAAAAAAAAAAAAATGGAAATTTTCGTTAATAAGGAGCTTTTAGACTAAAATATAAACCCTCGTGGACAATTGAAATTTATATCACCGAGAGATTCATTAAAAATGCATTAACAGGGTATTTCTCGTGCAAGGCCTACATTTCTCGCTTGGTTTTTCGGGCTTGGTACAAACCCAAAGAAAACAAAATGTTGGCCCTATGTTTTTCGATCTTTTAATTTTGTTTTAATGATAACGTCGCAATGCCCGATGTAGTGACGATAGAGGGATATATACCGAAGGTCCGTACCAAATTTCACGTCAATCGCGGCTGAATAGAACTCTAGATTTCGTGTCAACCATGTTGAAAAAAATAGTTTCGAGAAAAACGCTTCTGAACCTTCGACTGCACACTGGGTCGTGTTTTAGTCCCAGTGTTTTTCGTACAAGTACGTATTTTCCACTACGCGCCTCCCACTGTAAACGAATGTTTGGGCGCTTAATTTTTGTTTTTCTTAAAAAATAAATTTTCGACCACAAAACAAGGATCATGGACTATAAAAAAAAAAAAGGTTTCTATAAAAGTGGTATTATGGCGTGTTGTACTCACGTTGTATCGATTGGCCATTTCCGTCTCGTAAAGTGTTCCTTCCGCGAGTCGGAAGTTATGATTTTCCGAAGCTCGTTCTTCCCCGCGACTGGTTCTGCTTTCTTTAGAATCTTCCGATTGTCCAATTTGTCCAATTCGCCCCGGTGCGGCCTCTCAATCCGGTCGTATTCAAATCGCTATAACCTTGGAAATATTGGGAATTTCGACATTTCCATTCGATGGACTTCCATTTCCATTCGAGGACTTTCGACACCAAAATTGAATTGCTTGCGGACGGTTGAAATTTTTATCGCCCTCGAGATTAATTTAGGATGCTGCATCAACTGTCGAAAGAAAAAAAAACAATCACTTTTACAACATAGTTTCGCAGATTTTTTATGTTCAAGTTGAACCTTTAACCATTTGGTAATACACGTGAGACCTCGTAAACACCAGTTACCGGACTGTAGGGATAAAAACTACTACCGAGATGTAGTTGAAGAAAAAAATAAAATAAAAAAATAAAATAAAAAAATAAAAATGAAAAAAACTGAGCAAACCGTCATTACAGAGTTAGGAATATCGTGTTAAATAATCAAGTGGTTTTTCAACTTCGTTCATTAATAATACTCGATAAAGCAATGTGAATTTTGACCTCGAACGATTTGTTTTCGAACATCAACGAAACATGTCGGTTAAACGTGGCGACACCGCGTTAACTGACTCTGTCGAGTGAGCCACTGACAGTTAAGCATTAACTGGGAAGAGGGATCGACGTATGTTTGAAACCTACATAGCCATTTCACAACAGCATTTGAACTTAATAATAAAATGTATTTATTCGTCCGCTCGACATTTTTAACGTTTTGCTCGATTTTGCCGAATGAAAAATTCTTTTTAAAGCGTTGTACGTTTATCAGCATGTAAATGACCTGGAGCCGACGATGATTCGGCGATAGGCAGTCGCGCCAATGGCAGAGGCATATTAATATTTAATAGAAACAAAAAAATATGATAATTTTTAATATAATTTGTTTGGGTTGGAAATATTTTTCAACAATATTACGAGTTCGGAATTGCCCCATAGTAGTTAATTTTCACGTGAAATTTTATTGGCAACAAGTTGGCAGCCTGCTGAAAACTCATTGAATTTTCATGGCGACACTTGCAACCAAGGAACGGTATCGGAATTGCTCAAGACCTGGCAAAAGATACTAAATCTCGAAAGTTTCCAAGGAATTGGTACTACTCGTTCGCTCACGAGTCTTGACATTTTACGCGAACAATTTCCTTCGGTCTCCAGGTACACGCGTCAGCCGGACGTCACGGTCAGCCAACAGGATGAACCACCACCGGAACAGGAACAAAGCCGGCTTCCGCCTGAGGCTCAATCGATGCAACAGGATCAACAGCAGCAACAATCCGCCGGTCCTTCACCAGTTCATACCTCGATTCACGTGACGCAGCCGCAACAGCAGCCGATACACAGTCCACAAAGTAGCGAATCACCGGAACAAGGTATAAGCCAGGATCCATAATGAACGCTTCGAAGCAGCTACGCTTGGTCGTACAGCCGTTGCTGCCCCAGTGTAAAAAATAATAACTACAGCAACATCTTGGTACGTACGGATTGAGGGAACGGATCGATCGGACATACGTTGGTAATTCTCTTCCTCGCGCGCCTCACTGGAAACGCATTAATCTTTCTTTTTTTTTTCTTTTTTTTTTTCTTTTCTTTTTTGTTCGTTTGTCTTCTACGTATTGGCCACGAAAAAACGAAACAATAACGAAACGACGCGATATGGTTGACCGGTTTCAAACGACAAATGAAAGATGACCAAAAAATTTAAAACAATACACAATCGAAACTATGCAACGACGAAACCGCGTTGCGTTAAGCACCAAAAGCAAATGACGAGACTCAAATTCAGACGGAAAGGAGAGAGGGGGATAGAGAGAGAGAGAGAGAGAGAGAGAGAGACAGGAGCGGGGAGCCGGAATATAGCACGAGAGGGAAACACATTTGAGATCGTGAAAAGCCGTGGAAACGTTGAAAAGGTTGTATAAATGTATAGTGAGTAGTGTTTATCGGGTATCCGAGTACCGCAAGTAGAATAATCGTGAGCGCAATTTTTCCGTAAACAAAAGAAGAAAAAAAACATGTAAATTTGAACATATTATTATTAAAGGAATAAACAGATGAAATAGTGAAACTCCCGGTAGATATGCAAAAACAAATAGAAGCGGAAGAAAAACAAAAAACAAAAATGCGAAGGAAGGGCTAGAGTACGTGAGAGACATACTTGGCGCCGAAATTATAGGGGAATAATAGAATAAAAAACAAATACACACACACACACACACACACACATCTACGTGTCATCGACGAAGGAAAGAATGAGAGAGCAAGCGAGCGAGAGAAAAAAGAGGGAGGGAGAGAAAGAAGAAATGTATAACGAAGCATTAATTCACTCGCTATACTGTAATTGTCGTTAGTCGACAATATAAAGAGAATAAAGATTTTGTACTTAATTTCGAGAATCTATGACAATTATGAAAGCGAGCAAAATTTTTTGCATTTATTTGTTTTTTTTTTTTGTTTTAGATCTCTTAATGTAGACCGAACGTATATTCTGGCCCCCTCCGCCCTCCGATCCAACACGAGTTATGTAGTGACTAGAGAGAGAGAGAGAGAGAGATATGGAAATAGAGAGGCAGAGATTCGTTGCCGAACGATAATTCCACGTCTTTACGCCGTTTGAAAGGAAGACAAAAACGAGTTTATTGTTTCTCGATCCGATGTGTAGGGCGACTATTAATCGACGAAAAAAAGAAAGAAAAATGACACATCTTGAGATGCGTCGCGTCAAAGATTAAAAGAGATCGTAGCATAAAAGAGATGGTTTTCCAAATTTTTTTACGCAGACGCATAATGTATCGGGGTAGAACGGAACAATGAACCGGAAGTGGGGATAAAAATGAGAGGAAACCGGGTCCTCCTTGTCTCTTGACATCGCATTCGTACGCGGGCTTACGATGAAGAGAGCGAGAAATTTGCTTGGTCGGCGGGGCATATACGGGTTAGCGGAAATAAATTGTGAAACGTAGTTCGGAAATATTCTTGCCTTTATTGGAATTTTGCGAAACGCGGGACAGAAGATGGTAATGAAGACGAACCATAGTCCATAGAGTGGACCATCAAGTGAGAGGGTGGAAAAAAAGCTAGAGCAAGCGACGAAAGAATGTAACGCGCTAACGAAAACAGTAAAAAGCACCAGTTGTATCACCGGAAAAGGATACGATCGTTATTAGAGCTGTGATCTTTTCGGAAAAAAAAACGTACGCTGCCAAAACGCGTCGCTCTACGGTGTGAGAGCCGAGGGTGAGAGAACGCAAAGATGGAAACGAGGAAGAACCAAGCATTGCTCGGTAGAGAGCAACTTTTTTCCCCCTTTGTGCCAAGTACAGCATTTACGTTTTTTTTTTTTTTTTTTTTTTTTTTAGAGACTTGTCAGGAGCGACGCTTACACGACTATGGGCGATGAAACATGGCTAGAAATTGAACCGATCACAGCTCCAAACTTGGCGGGAACACGCGTCATATAGTTATTATATAAATGATGAGTAAGGATAAGTTACTCGTGTAGATGAGCGGTAGTGAGAGAAAGAGAAAAAGAGAGAGAGAGAGAGAGAGAGAGAGAGAATGAGAGAATGAGTGAGTGAGTGAGACACCCGTGTATTTACTTTCCGAAGAAAAATGAACGGATGAACGCGGCAGAGCCAAAAAGGATGGGAGAGAAAGAAAAAAAAACAACGACTGTTCCCCAAGACATCACAAAACACTGACTGCGTATCAATCGTAATTTCTATACTACAAAACGAATTGAGAAAAAGCAACAAAAAAAACCGTCACCAAGCCAACTAAAACAACAAGAGATAAAACCGAAAAAAGAACGTTACAATAGAGGTGCAGTATGAAATTTGAATGAACAAAGTTTCTCAATCAACGGAGAGGAGGATCTATTGACAAAAATCGATGAGAAA
>OZ010716.1:31562661-31579259 GCA_963932345.1 Ophion ventricosus
TGGTGCTATATTCTTAAGGCATTCCTTTCACGAACCCGAATATTTAACGATTAACTGATTTTCTTCTACAATTAAGTGAAAATACATGCGAATATACTGGTACAATTGCAAGCCATGTTTGCGAACTTTTAATAAGAAAATTACGACTCAAAAAATCGTCTAATTTATGCGGCACTTTACAAAGATGACACGCTCATTTCAATCTGATATAAACTGCTCCAAGCTAGTAAAGTAATTACGAAGATTCCGTAAGGCCGATTAAAAGTGGGGGGGAGAGGGGGTCGCCGAATATTTAAAGAAACATATTAATGAGAAAAGTTTGCAAAATATGGCCAGCGGAAATAGTTTCGTAAGCGCAAATTTCCAAAGAACATGTAAAAATGCCTAAATGTACAATATTAATGCGAAACTTTGCAGTTAATCGTTGGGTGTAATAATTGATTGTAAGTTATTTGCCGTTACACGCGACTGTAATGTACGAATGATTTGGGAAAGGCCTGGCTTATGCACCCAGAAATAACGGCCCTCCGCGAAAGGAATATCTCAATGGTACATTGGAAATAATCGTGAAGGAAGCTGCAATGGCTTCACAGCGTTATCTGGCTGCGTTAAATGAGTGCGGCTCTCTTCCGTATCGTCTTACGATGCGAATAAAGACCACAGTCCCGTTATTTATCGACTACTTCGAGACGCGTTATCCATGACGATATTTGCTCCGGAAAGTTTAGTCTTCCGTTACAGTTGGTCCGAGAGCCAGTGGCGCATATTTGGCTGCAACTTTCAAACTCGGAATTTTCTTTTGTATTATAAATCGTCATGGGTCGAATGATCACCGTGGAGGATTACGAGGAAAGGGCGATGAAAATTCTTCCTCCAGCGGTGAGGGATTATTACAAGAGCGGAGCGGGGGACGAGTGCTCGCTCAGATGGAACAGGACGGCTTTCGATAAGTTAATAAATCATTTCATTTATTCAATTAAATATTTATTAAATAGAAGAAAAAATAAAAATTCATTGGAATCTGGCCGTCAGATATCGTATTCGCCCGAAGGTACTGAGGAACGTGTCCAACAGAGACACAAGTACCATGGTACTGGGTCAAAAGGTTTCCATGCCTCTCGGAGTCTCACCGACCGCGATGCAGCGAATGGCACATCCGGACGGAGAGTGCGCCAATGCGAGAGGTAACGACTAAATTACATTACGAAACGACAACATTGCGCCACGGGCTTCGAGTTTCCATCGTTAAAAAACATTTTTTTTTTTCCATACAGCACATTTATTACAGACAGATGTAGAGTATGAAAATGGCTGAAACGTTTTCTCTGCACACTTTATGTGTCGAGGGTTTACAGTCGCGTAGACGGCGGAAAAAAATTGGTGAATTTTGGGAATTATTATCTCAAAAACTATTTGTCTGATTTCATCCAAGTTTGTTTCATTAGAAACTATATATATATATATATATATATATATATATATATATATATATATGGACAATTTTTTAAATAAATATATATTCGGAGTCGGAGCGCTGTTAATGTGGATGGTGGCCTAAAAGCTGTCCCTCGCTGGTGGTTCCCCGGATTTAACGCAGTCGGTTAATCCGAAACAAACGTTTCCAAGATCCTTCAAATTTTATGTAACAAAGTCCGTCGTGTCGTAGGTTACTTTTTTTTGTCAAGCCGGAAAGGACAATGAAGGTTGAAAAATGTATGTAAATATGAATCAGACGGCATTTTGTGAAAAAAAATTGTTTAAAAAAAAATCGTACGATGCGACAGGCTTTGTATGTTATATTTGAAGAATCTCTTTGAAAAATTAGCTTCGGATGAACCGACTGCGTGCAATGATGGAGAGCGCAGACCGTGCCAAGGAGGAACATATTTTGCGCCGAGCACACGCAATCACAGGCCTCTCAGTCAACATATATTGATAAGAAAATCTTGTCAATATACCTCAATATTTATACTTTGGAAGAAAACAAGCTTGGATGAAATCTGACGAATATTATTTTGGACAATAATTCCCAAAATTAAGCAATTTTTTCCGCCGTCTAGTCGGATTTGCCACCCCCCTTAAAGTCCAATTTGAATAATTATCAACTGATTAGAAGAATTCTAGTTGGCAATTATAAGGGCAATAAATATTCAAAGCAATAGTATTGATTTAATAAAAAATGTTAACTATTTTATTATCAGATCGATATTATTCTTTCAAATATTTATCATCGTTAGGATTTTCATGAATAATTATTTCAATTGCAGTATAATTCTTCCATTTGGAAGAATTATAGTAGAAAGCGATAGCATCGTTATGACAAACGTTAACGCTTGTATCGATAGGTTAAAGAAAAAAGTATAAATATATTTCGGACATGAATTAAAATGTTTCGGTGTAGCGCAACGATGGGAAAGGCGTCAACGTCACGTTGCGCGATAATTTGAACGTTAGTCATGAAAAAGAATATATTTGATAACATTTTTATTTACGCTCGTTCGTAATGATATAAAAATACATATGAAATGCATAACGATAATAAGTCGGACTAATGGCAAGATGACGCGCAAACGCGATATGGCGATAAGACAATTTCCATGTCGGATCCGCTGGCGGTGCGTGCGCGCGCGCGCGCTCGTTACGCGAAATATAAGATATTATTTCGAAAGTAGAACGGATATCGAAGGAGGTGCGAAGAACAGAGTCGATCGATCAACTCTGCGCGTCTATCCACGCGCAATAAAGAACTTGAATTTGCAAAAAAAAACAAACAAAAAATCCATTACAACTTATCGATAAATAAATATAAACAAATTGAGCAATTAAAACGATTGCCGCGTAATATCGTCGAAATGAAATGTTAAAAGGATCAAGTACACAAGTATCGTGCATGCGTGTGCGGCATCAAGTTTTTAAGGCACAGTTCGGAAAAAAATATTTTTCCCGACGAGTGTGAATTTGAAGTACGGATACTTGTCGAAGGCATTTTGCCACAATTGAATATTGCAACAATATTCTCACAATAATAAGTGAGATTTTTTAGCCGAAGCTTTTCCACCCCTGGCTCTCTCTCTCTCTCTCTCTCTCTCTCTCTCTCGCTCACAATCAGTCGGTAGAAAATGATTGAGACTTGTGAAAAATCGGCTCGTCGGATCCGATGGACAAGGTGATGATGAATTTAGTAGGGTCATTGGGACGCGGCGATTGAAACGCGTTTCGTTCGATGCCGCCGCCCCCCCCCCCCCCCCCCCCTCGCCCCTCCCGAATATTTAAGCGCAGTTTGAGAGTACGGAAAATGAATGGAGTTATTCGCGTAAGAAGAAAAGCGAGGAAAGGATTGTAAAAAAAGTAGTTTTGTTTGGGTTCGGAGAAGCTGGCGGGAATCGGTAGAAACATGATGTGTCTTAGATGTTTGTAGGAATGTATGATCGGTGTTTGGCGCCGAGCTTCTCCCAATTGTTGATGGCTCTCATGTTGACAGTCTCGATTCTCCACTTTTGCGTGGAGGAAGTTGGATCGCAGGTCGCGACGAAAGCTCTCTTGGCGGAGGGTTCGAGGTCGAGGCAACGCTGGGAGTTGACGTGTCGGATCGACTGGGTCTCGGGCTCGTAGCGCCACAATTGATTGCCGTGTTGTCCGTGGCAGGGATAGAGGGCGACCGGTGCTTTGGCGTCGGCTCGCGAGACGTCGAGGCAATCGGTGCGGCTTTTCGGCCTGATGTCCTTGTGCCAGGTGAAGCGAAACTCCTGTTCGCCCGTGACTCTCGAGTCGTCTCTGGCGCAAGTCTCGACCTCGACGCTCTCGTCCTTTCTCTTGGCCTTGGCGTCGAGGCAAAGATTCGGGGCGCCGATATTTCGTAGCTCACCGTGAGCAAAGTCGTCCGGCTCGACGGGCGGATAAACCTCGACGAGATCGAAGGCAACGTTCTTGATGAACCACTCGAACGATTTGCAGCGTAGCTCGCTTCGCAGGGCCTTCTGTTCGGTTAGATCGCCAGGATCGAGAGCTCGGAGATGGGGACGTCTGCGGTAGACGAACTCGGCGTACTCGTCCATCCAGACTTGGGCGACTCTCTTGTAATTTTTGCCCAAAAAGTCGCCCCTCCGGGGATTCGGGAAGGGCGGAAACTTGCGGTAAACGTGGCCCACCCTCGAGCAGGGGGCGTCGTACATGCGCCCGCCGCATTGCCATATCTTGAAGGAGAGTTCGTACTGCTCGCCGCCCCATATGTCCAAGCCCTTGTCGTATCCGCCCAATTGCCAAAAAAACTTGGCGCTTATCGCGAACAAACCGCCGGCCATAACGGGGCTCTCGAACGGTTCGGTCGGACGCTTGAGATTCTCCGGCAAGAGCGGGAGCCGCTTGTAGTAGAGCTCCCAGTCGAAGCCACCCCGAGCACCCTCGTCCTGAGCTCTGTACTCGAACGTCTCGAAGTCTATTACGTCGATAAACGGACAGACGCAGTTACGATAATCCTCGGCTATCGGCTCGAGGAGCGGTGGCAACCAATTTACGTTCGCCTCCGTGTGAGAGTCCAAAAAAACTATAACTTTCGCACTCGCGATCTCGGCACCCGCCAGTCTCCCTCTTATCAGTCCCGATCTTTTCGCCAAACGTATTATCTTGACTTTCGCCAGGTTTTTCCCCACGTACTCGTCCAATCGATCCTTGAGCTCCGATTTGCTACTCGCGTCGTCCACCAGTATTATTTCCTTCAGCAACGACTCGGGCGATCTGTTGACGACGCTCCAACACGTGCGCAACAGCGTCGCCAAATGCTCGTTGTGAAAGGATACCACCACCGATACGGCGTCCAGTCGCGACGAGTATCGCTTCTCCGCGCAACCCCTGTGTCTTATGTCCGGAATGGAACGGTTCAAAGAAATTTCCTCGCTCAGCGCCGCGTTGAAACCGTTTACGGCGTACAGCCGCCGCTTCTTGGCGTCCAGCGCCGACGTCAGAAAGGCCGCCTCGCCGTTCTCCCCCGTTCCTCGCCGCTTCTTCTCCGCCTCCGTTCTTTCGTAGTCGTGCCAGTCGATCTTGTCGCTCCGATCCTGATCCGAGGGCAAATTTTACCATTAATTGTCGGGCGAAGCTATTTCTTTATACAATTTTCTTCTCGCTTCTAACATCTTCCCCCCTAAGGATTTATCCGCGCCAACGACTAGACGAAAATGCGCTTCCTCGCACGGCGAAACGACTCGATCTTCGTCGAGTCGTTTCGCCGCCGCTGCCTCGTCTTTGAGAACGTAGCGAGCTTGCGTTCCACGTCCTTGGCTTCTCCGCCCGTGAGTTTTCGTTTATTTTGTCACCCCCCTACGCGATTGTCGTTGGCTCGGAGTTAAATTTTCTTCTCGTTCGTCGCAAGAATCCTTGGATTCTCCCCAAGCCCGAGAGACGGAAGAAGAAAAAATCAAGTGTAAATTCGAAAAATTATTCTACGTATACCTGAGCATTGGAATTCCGTGACTCGAGTGGACTATCGACGGCGGTATCGCGCTTATCGAAGGCGCTGTGTCGAAACGACAACAAGTCGGCTCCATTGCGAGCTTGAGCACGTCGCATACAACGAAAGATAACTACTGTAAGAAGAACCGTAACGAGCGAGAGAAAGGTAAACTTTATTAGGCTAACGACATTTCGCTTCATCATCTCGTTTTGATCATTGCGCGCGTTTTTTCTCACACGACGCACTCCGATGACACTTTTTTCATTCGTCGCAGAGAAGAAACTTGACGCCTATCTGTATACGCGGCGGCGGCGATCGAGGAGCCGAAGAAAAAAAAAGCCACGTCTTCCGGTATTTCTCGGCCCGCGAGCGCGCGCGCGCGACACGACCAGACTGCTCAGGTGTACTCGTCCCTCCTCCGACTGGTTGTGCGGCGGCATTCGTCGGCTATCAGCCAGGCTCAGCTGACCATTCCACGATACAATGTGCGCTCGTGTAGGTCTCTTTTCTATGTGTGTGTGTGTGTGTATATGGGTGTCCAGTTATATTCCGTTTTCTTCACTTTAAACGCTGCTATCACTTACATTCAATTCATTTCGACTGAATTCCGCCTTCGTTACCGCTACGTTAGGACGAGTTTGTGGCTATAGTTAATAATCGTCTGAGACCATTATCAACACAAACAAGCTCTCGTCTTATTAACTATGGAAAACTAGTTGTAAGCAAATGAATTAGTTTAAACTGAAAATGGCTTGTAATTGTGGCAAGCTCTGGGCCTCGATACACACACACACCGTGTGTCGAAACAGTGGAGATTCTTCTCCTTCGCATATTATCTTACAAGGGCTATTAAACTCGAGAACAATGTGACCTAACCTTTCCTTGGAATCGCATACAATCGAGAGAAAATACTGTCTCGAAATTATTCAGCCTTTATCGTCGATTTTTTTACGAAAATTTCTCAGAGACGAATAGTATTTCGGCCAGAAGGATATCGTCAAGGTCTCTGCCTGTTGCCTCGGTGAAAGCTACGACATTGATTGTTTGTTTTTTTTTCTTTCTTTTCTTCAAACTCAACCATCTGTAAGATAATTGTATTGGAAAATTTGTGAGGTTACGTTGATTTTGTAAATGCCCTTTGTAGCATTTCAACGATCCGAACTTCAATATCATTGTCTATTATTATTATTATATTGAGAATATGTAGCGAAGACGCGCACAAGGTCAACATAACCTTACACCACATTTTTGGACCGAGTTTTCTCCACGGTCTTACACATGGAGCCTAGATAAAGCCACTACGGAGCCATGCTTCATAGATTTGTATGACAGAGAATTTGACGCTATTCTTATGTCCGCAATATTATTCATCTCTGCGACAAGTTTGTCCGAAAATGTCAGCTATCTATCTTGCACTCGTCGCGCACTTCCTTCGCCTCTCCAAATATTCGAAAAATATTCTCCAAATTTCCTACACAATTCAATTGAAATTCCTCATCTCGTTTTCCATTTCCAATTAACAATGCGATCGGACGACGAGCGCGATCGTGATAAGCGATATTTGGATCGTTGGGTTTCAGCCGCCCAAGCCGTAGGCACTGTATTCACTCTGTCGACGCTGTCGACGTGCAGTATCGAACAAGTCGCCGAGGCAGCACCCGAGGCGATAAAATGGTTTCAATTGTACATCTACTTCGACCGCGACGTTACTCTGGATTTGATAAGAAGAGCCGAGGCATCGGGCTTCAAAGCACTGGTCGTAACGGTCGATACGCCCATGTTCGGCGCCAGAAGAGCCGACATCAGGAATAATTTTGCTCTGCCTGGACACTTGAGGTCTGCGAGAGTGTTTTCCGTGCGATCCTGGCCTTTGCCCTCGCGTCTCCCGCCTACCGTTTCCAGCTTCTCTCCAGGAATTCCTGTGTCCCTGGTGTCCCTCCCTCCCTCCCTCCCTCCCTCCCTCCCATCCCTGTCGCCTCAACGGTGTCTCAAAACATCCGATGGAAAAGACGAAGAAAATGAAGCTGCCGAATAATTTCAGGTTGGCCAATTTTCAAGGTGCGCCGTCCGGAAAAATAAACTGTGCCAAAAACGGCTCGGGACTGGAGCGATATGTTAACGGACTATTCGACGATTCGTTGTCCTGGAACGACGTCGCTTGGGTCAAGAGGTTCGTCCGTGAGCATACGCGTACGGCGGAATGCTCGAAAATTCGTGGATCGAATCAAGCGGGCAGCCGGTTGCGATTATTAACAACAAAAAAGCTCACCGATAGCTTGCCGTCCGTTTCTCAACGATTCCAAAGCTAGGATTTATTTTCGATATTTTTGAAGAATTCCTTTCGTGCTGTACGGAAAAAAAAACGCCTACTTTCCGTACGCGGCTTAATTTTCTGTCGACGCGTACTCCGACGATGTGGCTTTCGCATGAAAATCTAATCTCGGCGAGAGACGTCGTTCGTTGTTGCAATAAAATGAATTTGTAATAACTCGTCGGTTCATAATATTTTCTCAAAGTTTTCATCGTTGATCTAAAAGCGAAAAATGTTACAGCGAAAGTTGGCCCTGGGCTAGGAAAATTGGTCCACCTGCGAGGATTCTAAAAAAGGAAAAGGGACTTTGAAAATTTTCAACTCTCGGTTATTTTAATGCCGAGGACTTGCGGCGGCGGGTAGCGTTAAAAGCGATTCTCGGCTAGATAATATGTAACGTTCTTTGCGTTCGAACAATGTCCTCCCAATTCAAATAAACAGCTCTAATTTCCTCGGTGTAAAAGTCCATTTTCCAGCAAACAAACTTGCCCTTGCGGCGACAAAAAAATCTATAGTCAAAAACGTTCCAGGATCAGGGTTACGAGTTGGACCTTTTTATAATCCTCGCAAGGTGAAGCAATTTTCCTACTACCGGGGGGGGGGCAACATTTCGGTACAACATTTTTCTTCTTCGTCGAGCCAACGGTACGAAAATGTGAGGAAAAAAGTACTTATTATTGAAAAAGTTATGACAAATTCAGTTTCTTCCGAGAAGTCACGACGACAGTTACGAAGAGTACATTTTAATGCGAAAGCCACATCATCGGGGGGAGGCTACATTTCTTTAAGAAAATAACCAGCGTACGGTAAGTAGTTTTGTTTTTAATTAATTTTTTCGTACAGCTGGAAAGCGATTTTCCAAAATTATTGGAAAGAAAAATCATAGCTTAGGAATCGTTGAGAAATGGACGGCGAGCTGTATGTGAGCTTTTACGTTAAAAATTATCTCGACTTTGCTCTCCGCTTGGTTGGATGGCAACGAGTACTCTCGGGCCACCCTATACGTATACCTTATAGTTAAAAGGCCTTTTCAATTTAAACGCGCGTTTTACCTAGTGAAAATTACTTCCGACCGAACGCCTCCGTTACATCTATTTTTTCCTAGTGAAAACTAGCATTTAGTGATAAATTAATTTCAATGTTAGTCGAAAGTATATTTAATTGGGAATAATTAGTTTTAACGAAAGAAAAATTAATTGAGGTATTCCTTTGGCGCGAAGGGGGCCGTATTTTGTGGGTGCGTAAGCCAGGGCCCGTTTTCAATCATTGGTATATAAAAGTGGCGCTTGATAAGAAATAAGTAATAATCGATTATTACACCCAACGACAAAGTGGAACGTTTCGCATTCATTTTCTACATCAAGACATTTTTACGAAAATTCAATTCTGCCGGTCACATTTTTCAAAGGTTGCCCATTAATATGTTTCTTTGAACATTCGGCGATCCCCCCCCCCGGCCCCTGTTTTAATCGTCATTACGGAAATTTCGTTATTTTCACGGAGCTCGGAGCACTTTATATCGGACATCTAGAGTCATTTGGTATATATAAATTATTAGATAGAAATTTGGCCAGCTTTGTCATCTTCGTAAAGTGCCGCATAAATTAGACGATGTTTTTTAATCGTAATTTTATTCTTTCAAGTTGGCTAACTTGGCTTGTAATTCTACCAGTATATTGCCATGTGTTTTTACCTAATTGTAGAAGAAAATCCGTTAATTGTTAAATATTCGGCTTCGCGAAAGGAATAGCTTAAAATTCTTTCCAAACGACCGTCGTTCTCAAGCCAAACAAACCTAAGCGAACCCAAGACACAACCTATAACAACCCTTCTCCATCGCCCCGTGTGTAAGCGGTCAACTTTCGTGATTGCTTTCGTTTGAATTTTATTCGGCTTTCGTCTCGTTCGAAAAGTTTTAACCGATTCATTTCCGGCCGGAACTAGTTTTTCCTAGTTAAGAGACAATTATCGACAAACACGAACATTTATTTATCGGTAAATTCTAGTTTTCACTAGGAAAAACTGTAACGAGGGCGCGTCCGGTGACAAGTACTTTTTAATAGAGAAAACGCGTTTAAAGTGAAAAAAAAAACGAGGTTTTTACTTTGAGGGCTTTTTGAGAAAAGTTTTCGGTCTTTCTAACAAAAATACACATATTTCGAAGGAAAAGAAAATTAATTTTTTGACGCAGTCTCCCTTGGGGCCATCTATAAATTGCTACCGTCCATTGATTGTTTCGTCCTTTGCAAGATATAATCGATAAGAATTCTTTCATGGCTATCCGAAAAAGGGATCGCCGTGACTTTTCCTACAGAGAGAGAGAGAGAGAGAGAGAGAGAGAGCAACATTAACCGTTTGGCCTCAGGCGTGTATGATGGTTTTATTATCCAAGTTTCATCGACGGTTATATCGTGTTCGCCGTAAATATTTCGCCGGATTTTTCTTCGTACAGGCTAAGAGCTCCATGTCCACCAGACGCGCTTTTCGCCGATCGTTAACAAGCCCGCGCGCTCGCGGCGGCGGCGGCGGCGGCGCCGGCGTCGGCGCACCCGCACCCGCACCATAGGCCGCGCGCGCTTTATTATTTCCTATTAAAATCTTGAGCACCCGTTCGGATGATATCGCACCAAGCCTCGGCAATATCCTTAACGGTCAATCGACGATCTTTCGCGACAATTCGATTCACCGAATCGCGACAATTTCGTGGACAAAATCCTCATACGAGCATGTTTCGTACGAGGCCAGCGAATATTTCACCGCTGCAAACGAGCCTTGTATCACCCTTTTTCTATATACGCAGTCTCTAACTCAATGTTTTATTTCCCGAGTCTTTTTTCCTTTGATAGGAAGAAACTTGATATCACTGCGCGCGATACTCGCTTTTCTTCAATGCATGTTGACTGACAACGTGATCCCGCAACTTTCGGACAATTCTACAAGGACAAACGCAACGACCGAAAAATGACTCGAAATTTTTACGCTCAACGCGTATCAAGGCCATCTATCGGGCGGTGAAAGAATTTTTTTTCTTTTTTTATCCTCAAGTTTTTGTGTACAAGGCCGGAAACTTTTCAAATAACCCCTTCTCGTATATACGCGCATACGCGGCACTTTAACCGCTGAAATCGTAAAATTAATCAAATCGGGGAGCCTTCTCCGAAAGAATGGAAAGCGATGGTTTTGGAGTAATCGAAAATTGTGGGGGATGATAGCGTGACGAAGCTACCGATCGTTCTCAAAGGAATTCTCACCGCCGAAGATGCGCTTCTGTGCGTCAAGTACGGGGCCAGCGGCGTTCTAGTCTCGAATCATGGAGCACGGCAAATCGATGGAACAGCCGCCACGGTACTCTCACCAATCTTCCAATCTTATCTCATCGTATCCTTGAAATTCAAAAGATTCCAATGAAAATAAATTAAACAGATTACACAAAATAAGACAGATCGGACAATTTATTTTTTTCGCCAACAACGAATGAGGAGAGGAGTAATGAAATTTTTAGATCGAAGTGCTGTCGGAAATCGTCGAGGCCGTTGGCGACAGAGTCGAAGTCTACTTGGACGGTGGAGTGACGCGAGGAACCGATGTACTCAAGGCTCTGGCACTGGGGGCAAAAATGGTGAAAAGCCAAATTCCTATTGAGCTCGAGAGGCGCGGCGCGAACATTGTAAACGGGCGAAGAGCATCAATGGTGAAATTGCGTTAATCTCTTTTGGGCTGCGCAGGTCTTTGTGGGTCGAGCGATGCTCTGGGGCCTCGCCTGTGGCGGCGAAGAGGGAGCCAAGGCTGTGCTGGAAATTCTAAAACGGGACATCGATCGAACTTTCGCCTTGGCGGGTTAGCGCTTGTTTTTTTCCAAAATGTCGTTGCGTCGCCTTTCTTGACATTTTTCTTTTTGTTTTTTTTTCTTTTTTTTTTTTTTCCAATAATAACGATTGAATTTCAATGTTTGCGACAGGATGCAGAACCGTTGGGGAAGTCACTCGTGATACGGTGGCTCACGAGTCGCTGTACAGCCGTCTCTGAACGCGCATCGCTTTTCACCTCGAGGAGAGCCTCGGGAGATTTCTGCAAAGAAAAATCATTTTTAAGCTGCGCTATAAGTCTGAACGTTACAAATTTGAGTCTTTTGCACCGAAACAAAGCCGGCTAGACACTTTTCAAACCCTACTTATTTATCGCAAAGGCTGTTGTGTAAAAGGGGACGGTGTATGGATATTATCGTTTTATTTTGCCTTAACAAACCCAAACACTGGGGCTACGAAAGCCCGAGATGCGAAGCCTTTGGAAATTGCGCGTGTAACGGGAGAGGCTCGAAGTATATAGATATATTAAATATGTTAGCGCCTAAACGTATAGCAGAGATTGGTTACCCAAACAAGTTCGTCGAATTACGCGAATAAGAAGGTAGAAGGGAGCCTTCCTTTCTTCCTTCCTTCCTTCCTTCGGTACAAAGACTTGAGTCTTGTAGGTACCGCCGAGGTAATTAGTCGGTGAAGCGAGTCTAACGCGAGATTAGAGAGCGCACGAAGGTGGGAGTTCTGGCGACAGGATCCCGTCGTGGGCAACTCTGTCGCGATAATTTAAGTTTTGTAATATAAGAGTGACGCGCGTTTGTCGTGTATCGCGAGGAATTATAATCCAACATGCCAGCTACCTAAAATTTAATAAAACGTATTATGGACATTGAAAATTTGAGAACCGAAATTTTTGTACTCTCTACTCTGTTCCGCCCGGACCTTTCGATCCTGCCTGAAAAAGAAAAACGTAAAATCTTGCTCTAACAAATATGTACAAGGGTTTTCGCGACGAGGCCGTTACGGTTGGAGTTTGGCCCCGATTAAAACTAGGGGATTGCACACTGGAATGGGGTCAGATAGACTATCACGAGAATTACCGATAACGCCAATTTTTCGCGTTATCTGTAATATGCAAACAAATGCAAACAAGCTCAGACAAACTCAAACAGACTCAAACAAACTCAAGCAAACCCAAACAAACACACCAATCCGAGGTGTCCCCCGCCCTCCCCAGTGTTCTACGCACCTCAAAAAAACCCAAACAAACTCAAACAAACCCAAACAAACCCAAACAAACCAACCGAACCAACGCAACCCACCCCAACCAACTCAACCAACCCAAACACACCCAAACAAACTCGAAAAAGGCGATAAAACGAAAAAATGATAATACTGTAAAAATCTTTTTTCGTCTCATTTTTCTATTCTTTGTCTTGTTTATGTTTCGTGGTTCGCTTGTATACAATGTAAATCCTTGAAGCTTGGCAGCAAACGGCAATGCTCACCACCGCGAGAGAGAGAGAGAGAGAGTGAGAGTGTGAGAGTCGAGAGAGCGAGAATGGCGGACCGAAAGATGAAGAGAGCAGAGCTACAAAATGAAAAGCGCCCTGTTAGCAGCGTACGCTTTCGCGGGCATTCTCAACCGAGCCTCGTATTAAAATCGGCCCATTGGTCGATACCGCGAGTTTTACTAGCTCGCGAGTGAACGAGAGTCTCTCCGGCGCGGCTGTGGCAGGAGAGGAAAAAAACGGCCGATTGGACGAGCTACGGCATAAAAATGTGCAGGAGACGACCAGGGGATATATATATATATATATATATATATATATATATCGATCGATATAACTCGTTGACGCGCGCGCGTCTCAACGACCGGTTGCTTTTCCAAACCAAAGAGAGTGGAGAAAAAAAAGAGTATCTCTGATCATCTCTGATCAAGCAATGAAAAAAAGGATTTATAAGAAAAAACACAAAAGTGCGGGGTATCGTAGGTTTGCCGAAAATAGGGTTTGTTTTGGGGAATATTTGTATGAAATATTTATTTTTGGCGGGCGGGATAGGGATTTTCGCAATCAGCGATCAATTTGACATCGGATAGCGCTGCTTAATATCTGAAAATTGAAAATTTTAATTTTGCCCCCTAACCGGCCTGTTTCTGAAAAACACGAAAATCGCCATTTTTCGACCGGTGATATCTCGGCCTCTTGTAAACCGTTCGGGATTGATAACCCCCTTACGGAAAAGCATTTTGGCAGATTTAGAGAATGCCGTTGGGCCCATCCCGATAACTCGTTTTCTTGTATCCGAAAAAGCCATCCGAATATGGGGCAAATCGACATCGAAAGAGGTAGGCTCGGAGGAATCGTCGAAATTCGGGCAGCCGACTTTGGGGCGATCCCGTCGATCGACAAGGTCTCCTATAGTCGGATTGTTCGGTATCCATTCGAAAGCTAGCTCGATTCCGCGGACAATGAGCCGGCGTACAGGTGCCTAGGTCGAAATGGCGATTCTGGCGATCCTGAAACGCGAAAAAACGCACTTACGTGGGTCCGCATCGCGGCGGTTTTGAATATTCGCAAAACTTTGGGTTTGTTTGGGTTGGTTGGTTGATTGGTTGGTTGGTGTACACATATCTATAGATAAATTCTTCGTATATTAGCTCTCGCGATTCACCCAAGATATATCAATTATCGTTCGAAGGAAAAAATAATGGAAAGGGAGCTTGTCTCGTATGGACACGCCAGGGTTTCTACGAACGATGGGATGAAATTCTAGACCCCCGAGGCGATCGCATTAATTCCTATGTCCTGTGTATTCAGTCGATAACACATATTTCGCGTTTTTTCAATTACACGACGATGTTGGGAGTACGTTGGAAAATCGAAAATATTAGAGATCAAAGGGAAAGAAACATAGCTACTCCTCTCGCTCGCTCTCTCTCTTTCTCGCTCACCATCGCGAGGGTGAGTTCGTTTGGGTTCGTTTGGGTTTGTTAGGGTTTGTTTGGGTTTGTTTGGGTTTGTTTCAGTTTGTTTGGGTTTGTTTCGGTTTGTTTGGGGTTGTTTCTGTTTGTTTGTTTGGGTTTGTTTGGGTTTGTTTGGGTTTGTTTGGGTTTGTTTGGGTTTGTTTGGGTTTGTTCGGGTTTGTTTGGGTTTGTTTGGGTTTGTTTGGGTTTGTTTGGGTTTGTTTGGGTTTGTTTGGGTTTGTTTGGGTTTGTTTGGGTTTGTTTGGGTTTGTTTGGGTTTGTTTGTTTGGGTTTGTTTGGGTTTGTTTGGGTTTGTTTGGGTTTGTTTGGGTTTGTTTGGGTTTGTTTGGGTTTGTTTGGGTTTGTTTGGGTTTGTTTGGGTTTGTTTGGGTTTGTTTGGGTTTGTTTGGGTTTGTTTGGGTTTGTTTGGGTTTGTTTGGGTTTGTTTGGGTTTGTTTGGGTTTGTTTGGGTTTGTTTGGGTTTGTTTGGGTTTGTTTGGGTTTGTTTGGGTTTGTTTGGGTTTGTTTGGGTTTGTTTGGGTTTGTTTGGGTTTGTTTGGGTTTGTTTGGGTTTGTTTGGGTTTGTTTGGGTTTGTTTGGGTTTGTTTGGGTTTGTTTGGGTTTGTTTGTTTGGGTTTGTTTGGGTTTGTTTGGGTTTGTTTGGGTTTGTTTGGGTTTGTTTGGGTTTGTTTGGGTTTGTTTGGGTTTGTTTGGGTTTGTTTGGGTTTGTTTGGGTTTGTTTGGGTTTGTTTGGGTTTGTTTGGGTTTGTTTGGGTTTGTTTGGGTTTGTTTGGGTTTGTTTGTTTGGGTTTGTTTGGGTTTGTTTGGGTTTGTTTGGGTTTGTTTGGGTTTGTTTGGGTTTGTTTGGGTTTGTTTGTTTGGGTTTGTTTGGGTTTGTTTGGGTTTGTTTGGGTTTGTTTGGGTTTGTTTGGGTTTGTTTGGGTTTGTTTGGGTTTGTTTGGGTTTGTTTGGGTTTGTTTGGGTTTGTTTGGGTTTGTTTGGGTTTGTTTGGGTTTGTTTGGGTTTGTTTGGGTTTGTTTGGGTTTGTTTGGGTTTGTTTGGGTTTGTTTGGGTTTGTTTGGGTTTGTTTGGGTTTGTTTGGGTTTGTTTGGGTTTGTTTGGGTTTGTTTGGGTTTGTTTGGGTTTGTTTGGGTTTGTTTGGGTTTGTTTGGGTTTGTTTGGGTTTGTTTGGGTTTGTTTGGGTTTGTTTGGGTTTGTTTGGGTTTGTTTGGGTTTGTTTGGGTTTGTTTGGGTTTGTTTGGGTTTGTTTGGGTTTGTTTGGGTTTGTTTGGGTTTGTTTGGGTTTGTTTGTTTGGGTTTGTTTGGGTTTGTTTGGGTTTGTTTGGGTTTGTTTGGGTTTGTTTGGGTTTGTTTGGGTTTGTTTGGGTTTGTTTGGGTTTGTTTGGGTTTGTTTGGGTTTGTTTGGGTTTGTTTGGGTTTGTTTGGGTTTGTTTGGGTTTGGGTTTGTTTGGGTTTGTTTGGGTTTGTTTGGGTTTGTTTGGGTTTGTTTGGGTTTGTTTGGGTTTGTTTGGGTTTGTTTGGGTTTGTTTGGGTTTGTTTGGGTTTGTTTGGGTTTGTTTGGGTTTGTTTGGGTTTGTTTGGGTTTGTTTGGGTTTGTTTGGGTTTGTTTGGGTTTGTTTGGGTTTGTTTGGGTTTGTTTGGGTTTGTTTGGGTTTTGGTTTGGTTTGGGTTTGTTTGGGTTTGTTTGGGTTTGTTTGGGTTTGTTTGGGTTTGTTTGGGTTTGTTTGGGTTTGTTTGGGTTTGTTTGGGTTTGTTTGGGTTTGTTTGGGTTTGTTTGGGTTTGTTTGGGTTTGTTTGGGTTTGTTTGGGTTGTTTGGGTTTGTTTGGGTTTGTTTGTTGGGTTTGTTTGGGTTGGGTTTGTTTGGGTTTGTTTGGGTTTGTTTGGGTTGTTTGGGTTTGTTTGGGTTTGTTTGGGTTTGTTTGGGTTTGTTTGGGTTTGTTTGGGTTTTGTTTGGGTTTGGGTTTGTTTGGGTTTGTTTGGGTTTGTTTGGGTTTGTTTGGGTTTGTTTGGGTTTGTTTGGGTTTGTTTGGGTTTGTTTGGGTTTGTTTGGG